>SJYW01047728.1:0-13842 GCA_006410735.1 Raphicerus campestris
ACTGATGCTAAAGGTGAAACTCCAATACTTTGGCCACCTCATTCGAAGAGTTGACTCATTGGAAAAGACTCTGATGCTGAGAGGGATTAGGAGCAGGAGGAGAAGGGGACGACAGAGGATGAGATGGCTGGATGGCATCACGGACTCAATGGACATGAGTTTGAATGAACTCCGGAAGTTGGTGATGGACATGGAGGCCTGGCATGCTGTGATTCATGGGGTCACAAAGAGTCAGACACGACTGAATGACTGAACTGAACTGAATTTCCCAAGGGTGATAACTGGGTCAGACTCCAGGACACATGTTTTTAATTCTTATAATACCACCTTCTATGTTATAGTAAATGCATCAAGAGTTTAAAGAAAAAAGTAATCACTAGAGGTCGTGAAGAGCTGGACACGACTGAGTGACTTCACTAGAGGTTGCAATAATGTATGGAAATCAAGAGGTTTTATTGGACAAGTTCTTGACAAATGGATAGGTCAAGATAGAAGGCCAACTGAAGGCCTGGCGTAGGATGGATTGAATAGAGTGAACTAATATGCCCAGACAATGGTGGGGGTGGGACAGTGAGAAGATTTTGATTAGAAGGTGCTCTTGGGGTTGAGATTTCATCCTGGGGGCACTGTAGACTCACAGAATATTCTCAAATAAGACACATGGCACAATATCCTTCCCTAATAGGAAATTGTCTCCTGAAGGCTTCTTTTAAATGTGATCATCCATTGCGGTTGTGTTAAAAATAAACACGTGGTGAAAGAGTCCTTATATTTTTGAGACATATTGAAATGTTTAAGGATAAAATGGTAGGCTGTTTAAAGTGTTTGCTTTAAAAATGCACCTTGTGCACTGGAGGAAAATGTGTAGGCATAAAAACAAACTTTGTCTCCTGTTGGAAATTACCAAAATTGATTCATGGTTTCATGAAAGTTTGTAATACTCTTCTACTTTTGCATGTCCTAAAATTTTCCCATAAAAATAAATTAAATAAGAATCATTAGAAACTTAAGTACTGCTTTAAACGGTAAGTATGAAGTAAAATAATAATAATAATAAAGCTACCCATGAATTTTTGCTACTGTAAAATTAAACATCAGTGAACTTTTCTGGAAAAAAAAAGTGATCATATTTCAGGATCAGCTGTCAAGTCATTTCCCATTATGTTATTAACTTTGAAAAGTACAAGTGATAATACCAATATCTAACACATATAATCCTTTGTTCCAAAGTATTTCACATGTATCATTTTATATGATCTTCATATGATTCCTAAGAGTAGCTGGGCTCCCAGCATGAAGTCTGTCCTACTTGGCATCTAGTGAGAGGATTCTAGTGGAAACTTAAATATCTTACTTTGACCTTTGAATTCCTCATGACAATTTAGCAGAGATAGTAAATAACAAAATGATGGTGACTGTCATTGCTGTTGAAGAAGACAAAAGACGCAAACACATTAGCAAAAATCTGAAAATAATAATCACATCCTCTACTTTATACACAGAAGTCTCTCAATGTATATTTCTTATGTGTGAGTGACCGATTTTCATACTGACATATGGTGCAGAGGGTTGCAAAGAGTCTGACACAAATAAGTAACTGAACAACAACAAATATGGTTAAAATAGTCACCTATAGCAGTCTAAAAGTCAGTCCCATCAATATATTTTCACACACATTTATTAAAACACTAATTTCTTACACACTACATCACTTCAATTGTGTCTGACACTTTGTGACCCCATGGCCTGTGTAGCCCACCAGGCTCCTCTGTCTATCAGATTCTGTAGGCGAGAATATTGGAATAGGTTGCCATTTCCTCCTCCAAGAGATCTTCACAGCCTAAGGATCAAACCTATGTCTCCTTAATTGCAGATGGATTCGTCACAGCTTGAGTCACCACAGCAGCCCCACTCTAATTGCTTGTAAGGGATAATTCAAATTTTTTGATAATTTTTAAAAGTTCACTGTTTTGTTTTTATCTTGCCTTGCCCATTTCAGTATTATATGAGAAAGGACGTGTGTGGAGCAGATCAGGTAATAAGCCCATCCAGCTTAGTAAATCTAGAAAGAGTCTGAGAATTATTGAGTTGAAAACTTATCTTGTTCTTATACATATTCAACCACTTTATTCTTATTTCCCTTTTCTCCTTTCAGACTCATTTTCCTATGGGTACTTAGAGTTAATAAGAGCTAGGATAATATACTAAAAAGAACAAGAATTTTAATTCATTCAACAATATTGATGCCAACAACTTTGTCCTTGGGAAAGTGTCTTTAGGTTTTGTTTTCCTAATTTCATTGTTCAGCAAAAACTTTGGCCAATTCTTATGAGATATTAGTTGCCACAACACTTCTTAAATTATGAGTTAACATATCAAATATTTGTTATGCATGAAGCTGTTATAGATCTAAAAAGTTATCATCAAGTAGCAAAGAAGCAAAGCTCATAAGATAGAACTGAAACACTACATTTGAGAGGCTAAGCCAAGTAACCTACCAGGTGACCTTCTATTCATCTCCCTATATGTTATAACCTCTTATGCTCAGTTACAGTACTTATAGACTAGAATAAGAAATGAGAAATCATAACTATCAATAAAACGTAGCTCAGTCATTAAGCTGGGCTTTCCTGATAGCTCAGCTGGTAAAGAATCTGCTTGCGATGCAGGAGACTTGGGCTCAATCCCTGGGTTGGGAAGGTCCCCTGGAGAAGGAAAAGGCTACCCACTTCAGTATTCTGGCCTGGAGAATCCCATGGAGAGTCGCAAAGAGTCAGACACAACTGAGTGACTTTCACTTTCACTTTTCACTTTCACTTTCAGTCATTAAGCTATCTTATTGGCAAACTTGTTAGCCTCTTACCAGGCATTGCCAATCATTATTTTGGTATTTTAGAGGTTTGGCCATTAGGCCATTAAATGCTTTGAACTCCATTTTCCTTCTCTATAAAAACAGTATGACACTGATGACTAGTGGGCTGTTTTATTTATGTCAGCATGAATAAGGTAGTAAAAGTAATAACAATCATATAATGGTCATATTTTATATGGTAGTTACTTACCATGATGTAATTAACGCATTCCATCTTCATTACTTGATATGGCCCTCCTGCCTTGTTTCATGTAGACAGCTGTTTATGTGGGCACCCAGATGCTGACAGCATTTTGTCTGCCATAGCCGAAGAAAGAGGTGAAGAAGGAAGCCTTTCAGCTAATATATCCCGAATGCTTTCTCTTCCTCCCACAGTTGGTTTCTAGGACTCTGTACTTTGGAATAGGGCTGGCCATAGACTTCACAACAACATATTCTGCAAAATATGATTGACAGTCCATGACAAATGTGGATATGCCAGGTACATTCCCACATTACTTGTGGAATGTGTGCTGTTGAGTTCCCTATTTTACAAGAAATATCTTCAGGCTCACACAAAGGCACAGAAACAGGAGGCAGCAGAACAAATATTGGGTCAAACCCACTCCACGTGTGAGCCCTTCTCATACTCCTCTATTTCCCTTGGTCATGAATGTGCCTTGTTGGGAGGCCAGGTGAGAGAAACTGGTTTCATAACTAAATCATGCTTCATCAGTACACTCAAAAGTTTGAATTAGCATTTTATTGAGCAAAATTCAAAGAAAGGTGATAACAAAATATATGGAAATATTAAGAAATTTGTTTAAAATAGCAAGTGGCTATCTGGAAAACTGCATCCAAGCACTTATGTGGATGCTCAGAGCAAACTTGGATTCCCTCTGCATGAAGCTCCGTTTCTGATGGTGGAGAGTCCATTGTCCCTGCTAATGAGGGGCTTATCTCTCCTTTGAAAATGGTCAGCTGCTGATTTGATGGATCCTACCCCACCCTGATCACACCTTGATTTCACCCTGCTTTTTGCCTTCCATGTATTGTATGCATAATCGCATGAGTAAGATGACCTACTAATATAATGTCCTGCTCGGAGTGTAGCACAAGAAAAAAAATGGGCTGTTTTCATTTTAGAACTTCCTTTCTGTTTCCATTTTTGATTAGGCTCTGGTTTCAAGTATCAAAAGTGATGTAGTTTCCTTGGTAGCAGATTTGTATAGCCGTTGCTAAAGAGGATACACGGTGAGTTTTCTTTCTGGGGAGATGTGTGGAAATAAGCAAGTTTTCCACTACTGCCCAAGTGAAAGCTTTGCCCAAATCTGTCCTCTTAGCATTCTCCTTTAGAGATTTATAGAATAATAACTGTTCAACAAGTGAGCTTTCACTGTTGAGCATCTTGGGAGAGGATCTCAGTTATGGAGAAAACTGTTGAGGCTAATCAAGTCAGGGGCTCAGAGAGACCCACTGAACTATGGATGAGATCAGTGGAACATTTCAGATCAAAGGGGACTTGCTAAACATCAGTATTCTTTGGAACTTCACCCACAGGCTTCTACCTTCTGTATGTATGTGTGTGGATGACAAGAATAAGGGTGATGGCCAGGTAGATAATGATGGTAGGAGAGACAAAGCCCATTATTGCGAATGTCTGTTCCTTTAAGTGAATGCCAAGTTGTTGCAGAGAGGGTGGTAATTAGAGGTACAATAGGCAAGGTTCTTAGTTCTAACAAATAAAAGCTAGTTTATAGTTTAAGACATATCATAAAGAATATTGGCCAGTTCTGAATCTTCAGGCTAGGCAGTCCAGGATCATGTCCAAAGCCACTCCATGGAACTAGCCACATGGAGACAACTGGGTACTTCTGCCAAGTGCATACACCATGGAAGGGCCACAGCTTTAGCCACCACTGCCCCTGGCAACTGGATAAATCCTACCACTACCATTTCCTAGAAGGATTCCGCATGAGGTCTACTTCTTTTAAATTACTGTCTTCCAATTCACAGTCCATCCCTTGTGCCTGATTGAAAGATATGAGTGGCCCACAACTGCAAAAAGACTGGAGAATTGGGTACCTGGCAGAATTGGGTACCTGAAAAGGTAGGAAGTAAAGTACCTCAACCTAAAAAGAATGCTCAAAATTAACAAGTATCTGTTTAATAGGATTTTATGCAAGAGAAATTGCAAACAGAAATGGGGCTGGATGACAAGTAAATCCTTGTTGTTGCTCAGTCACTAAGTTGTGCTCAACTCTGTAAGCCCATGGACTGCAGCAAGGCAGGCTTCCCTGTCCTACACTATCTCCAAGAGCTTGCTCAAACTCATGTCCATTGAGTCAGTGATGCTATCCAACCAACTGTTGCCCCTTTCTCCACCTTCTTTCAATCTTTCCCAGAACCAAAGTTTTTTCTAATGAATCAGCTCTCCTCTTCAGGTGGGCCAAAGTATTGGAGCTCCAACATCAGCATCAGTCCTTTGAATGATATTCAGGGTTGATATCCTTTAGGATTAAATGATTTGATCTCCTGAAGTCCAAGGGACTCTCAATAGTCTACTCCAAGAACACAGTTCACAGCTCAAAAGTAATGAATTCTTCAGTGCTCAGCCTTATGTATGGTACAACTCTCACATCCAAAAATGACTACTGAAAAACAGATAGCTTTTACTATATGAACATTTGTTGGCAAAGTAATATCTCTGCTTTTTAATATGTTGTCTAGGTTGGTCACTGAGCTACCCTAACAGCTCAGTTGGTAAAGAATCTGCTTACAATGCAGGAGACCCCAGTTCAGCTCATGGGTTGGGAAGATCCACTGGGGAAGGGATAGACTATCCACTCCAGAATTCTTGGGCTTCTCTTGTGGCTCAATTGCTAAGGAATCCACCTGCAATGTGGTAGATCTGGGTTTGATCCTTGGGTTGGGAAGATCCCTTGTAGAAGGGAAAGGCTACCCACTGTAGTAGTCTGGCCTGGAGAATTCCATGAACTCTATAGTCCATGGGGTCACAAAGAGGCAGACATGACTGAGTGACTTTCATGTCACAGGTTTGCCATAGCTTTTTTTTTCCAAGGAGCAAGCCTCTTATAATTTCATGGCTGCACTCATCATCTGCAGTGATTTTGGAGACCAAGAAAATAAGTCTGTCACTGTTTCCATTGTTTCCTCATCATCTATTTGCCATGAAGTGATGGGACTAAATGCCATGATATTCACTCTTTGAAAGTTGAGTTTTAAACCAGCTTTTAACTCTCCTCTTTCACTTTCATCACCAGGCTCTTTAGTTCTTCTTTGCTTTCAGCCATAAAGATGATGTCATCTGCATATCTGAGGTTATTGATATTTCTCCTGGCAACCTTGATTCCAGCTTGTCTTTCATCCAGCCCAACAATTTGCATGATGTACTCTGCATATAAGTTAAATAAGCAGGGTGGCAATATACAGCCTTGACACACTCCTTTCCCAATTTTGAACCAATCCATTGTTCCATGTCCAATTTTAACTGTTGCTTCTTGACCTGTATAAAGGCTTCTCAAGAGAGAGGTCAGGTGGTCTGGTAGTCTCATCTCTTGAAGAATTTTCCAGTTTGTTGTGATCCACACAGCAAAGGCTTAGCATAGTAAATGAAGCAGATGTTTCTTCTGGAATTATTTTGCTTTTTTTATGATCCAATGGATGCTGGCAATTTGATCTCTCATTCCTCTTCCTTTTCCAAATACAGCTTGTACATCTGGAAGTTCTCAGTTCAGACAGCATTGAAGTCTAGGTTGGAGAATGTTGAGCATTACTTTGCTAGCATGTGAAATTAATGGAATTGTGTAGTAGTTTGAATTTTCTTTGGCATTGCCTTTTTTGGGGGGTTTGGGATGAAAACTGACCTTTTGCAATCTTGTGGCCACAGCTGCATTTTCCAAATTTGTTGGCATATTGAGTGCACCACTTTCACAGCATAATCTTTTAGGATTTGAAACAGCTCAGTTGCAATTCCATCACCTCCACTAGTTTTGTTTGTAGTTATGCTTCCTAAGGATAAGGGGCATCTCCTCACGGCCACCCCTCCAAGGTAAGGAGCAGTGGCTGTGCTTTGCTGGAGCAGCTGTGAAGTGTGAAGCCATGAGCCGTGTGAGCCATCAAGCCATTTCTCTTACCCCACATCAAGATAAAAGAAACCTAAGTAAGATGGTAGGTGTTGTAAGAGGGCATCAGAGGGTAGACATACAGAAACCATAATCACAGAAAACTAGTCAGTCTGATCACATGGACCACAGCCTTGTCTAACTCAATGAAACTAAGCCATGCCATGTGGGGACATCCGAGATGGGCGGGTCATGGTGGAGAGGTCTGACAAAATGTGGTCCATGGAGAAGGGAATGGCAAACCAATTCAGTATTTTTGCCTTGAGAAACCCATGAACAGTACGAAAAGGCAAAATGATAGGATACTGAAAGAGCAATTCCCCAGGTCAGTAGGTGCCCAATATTCTACTGGAGATCAGTGGAGAAATAACTCCAGAAAGAATGAAGGGATGGAGCCAAAGCAAAAACAATACCCAGTTGTGGATGTGACTGGTAATAGAAGCAAGGTCTGAAGCTGTAGAGAGCAATACTGCATGGAATGTTAGGTCCATGAATCAAGGCAAATTGGAATTGGTCAAACAGGAGATGGCAAGAGTGAACATCAACATTCTAGGAATCAGCAAGCTAAAATGGACTGGAATGGATGAATTTAACTCAGATGACCATTATATCTACTACCGTGAGCAGGAATCCCTTAGAAGAAATGGAGTAGCCATCATGGTTAACAAAAGAACCTGAAATGCAGTACTTGGATGCAATCTCAAAAATGACAGAATGATCTGTTTGTTTCCAAAGCAAACCATTCAATATCACAGTAATCTAAACCTATTCCCCAACCAGTAGTGCTGAAGAAGCTGAAGTTGAATGGTTCTATGAAGACCTACAAGACCTTTTAGAACTGACACCCAAAAAAGATGTCCTTTTCATTATAGGGGACTGGAATGCAAAAGTAGGAAGTCAAGAAACACCTGGAGTAACAGGAAAATTTGGCCTTGGAATGTGGAGTGAAGCAGAGCAAAGACTAATAGAGTTTTGCCAAGAGAATGCACTGGTCATAGCAAACACTCTCTTCCAACAACACAAGAGAAGACTCTACACATGGACAGCACCAGAAGGTCAACACCGAAATCAGATTGATTATATTCTTTGCAGCCAAAGATGGAGAAGCTGTTTACAGTCAGCAAAAACAAGATCAGGAGCTGACTGTGGCTCAGATCATGAGCTCCTTATTGCTAAATTCAGCCTTAAATTGAAGAAAGTAGGGAAAAGCACTAGACCATTCAGTTCCATTCAGTTCAGTTCAGTCGCTCAGTCATGTCTGACTCTTTGCGACCCCATGAATCGCAGCACACCAAGCCTCCCTGTCCATCACCAACTCCCGGAGTTCACTCAGACTCACATCCATCGAGTCAGTGATGCCCATCCAGTCGTCTTATCCTCTGTCATCCCCTTCTCCTCCTGCCCTGAATCCCTCCCAGCATCAGTCTTTTTCAATGAGTCAATTCTTTGCATGAGGTGGCCAAAGTACTGGAGTGTCAGCTTTAGCATCATTCTTTCCAAAGAAATCCCAAGACTGATCTCCTTTAGAATGGACTGGTTGGATCTCCTTGCAGTCCAAGGGACTCTTAAGAGTCTTTCCAACACCACAGTTCAAAAGCATTCAGGTATGTCCTAAATCAAATCCCTTATGACTATACAGTGGAAGTGACAAATAGATTTAAGGTACTAGATCTGATAAATAGAGTGCCTGATGAACTATGGACAGAGGTTTGTGACATTGTACAGGAGACAGGGATCCAGACCATCCCTAGGAAAAGAAATGCAAAAAAGTGAAATGGCTGTCTGAGGAGGCCTTACAAATAGCTGTGAAAAGAAGGTAAGCGAAAAGCAAAGGAGAAAAGGAAAGATATAAGCATCTGAATGCAGAGTTCCAAAGAATAGCAAGGAGAGATAAGAAAAGCCTTCCTCAGCGATCAATGCAAAAAAAAGAGGAAAACAACAGAATGGGAAAGACTAGAGATCGCTTCATGAAAAAGATACCAAGGGAATATTTCATGAAAAGATGGGCTCAATAAAGGACAGAAATGGTATGTACCTAACATAAGCATAAGATATTAAGGAGAGGTGGCAAGAATACACAGAAGAACTGTACAAAAAAAGATGTTCATGACCAAGATAATCATAATGGTGTGATCACTCATCTAGAGCCAGACATCTTGGAATGTGAAGTCAAGTGGGCCTTAGGAAGCATCACTACAGACAAAGCTAGTGGAGGTGATGGAATTCCAATTGAGCTATTTCAAATCCTGAAAGATGATGCTGTGAAAGTGCTGCACTCAGTATGCCAGCAAATTTGGAAAACTCAGCAGTGGCCATAGGACTCAAAAAGGTCAGTTTTCATTCCAGTCCCAAAGAAAGGCCAACAAAGTTCTGTTTAGTCAAAGCTATGGTTTTTCCATTAATCATATATGGATGTGAGAGTTGGACTATAAAGAAAGCTGAATGCCAAAGAATTGATCCTTTTGAACTATGGTGTTGGAGAAGATTCTTGAGAGTCCCTTGAACTGCAAGGAGATCTAACTAGTCTATCCTAAATGAATCAGTCCTAAATATTCATTGGAAGGACTGATGCTTAAGCTGAAACCCCTATACTTTGGCCACCTGGTGAGAAGAATTGACTCATTAGAAAGCCTCTGATGCTAGGAAAGATTGAAGGAGGCAGGAGAAGGAGATGACAGAGGATGAGATGGTTGGGTGGTATCACTGACTCAATGGACATTAATTTGAGTAAACTCGAGGAGTTGGTGATGATCAAGGAAACCTGGCTTGCTTCAAAATCCATGGGGTCACAAAGGGTCAGAGATGACTGAGCAATTGAACAGAACTGAAACCCTTGAGGGCTGAAATAAAATAAAAGGAAGCTAGAGGGGCACCAGAGATTATGATTAGAAGTCAAGTCAACAATTTGATATCTCATTTTGAAGATCAAGTATGCTGCTGGGTCATGTTAAAACAAGTGTTCAGAGGTGCTAGGACATATACTAAGGACAGCTAACTAGTTAAGATCCTGCTCTATTGGATATTAAATCCCTAATCTATGCCCTTTTTGATTTAAGGGCAAAGTGGCTCTGAGTTTTTTGTTTTTCTTTGGTTTTGTCATGTCTTGCTTTGGTATTCATAGTGAACAAAAGATACTGACAAATCCTATGTTCATTCATTCAACAAAATTATTAGGTATATGCAATATGCTTCTTTTGGTCCTAGGTACTATGCTGTAGGTACTAGAGATACAGAGAGGAGAAACATACCATTCCTATCATCAGTGTATTTACAATCTGTGGAGAGCAGATGCAAAACAGTGGGATATGTCAACATGGACCAAAAGAAGCAATTGTTATTCTTTCATCTGATCTTTCCTCTACATTCTCTGACAAGTGTAAAGTAAATGCCAATAAACATGTATTTTAAAAATGAGTGGGGCAGTCCTAGGATGGTGGAGGAATAGGACGGGGAGACCACTTTCTCCCCCACAAATTTATCAAAAGAACATTTAAACGCTGAGTAAATTCCACAAAACAACTTCTGAATGCTGGCAGAGGACATCAGGCACCCAGAAAAGCAGCCCATTGTCTTCAAAAGGAGGTATGAAAAAATATAAAAGACAAAAAGAGAGACAAAAGAGGTAGGGATGGAACTCTGTCCCGGGAAGGGAGTCTTAAAAGAGAGAAGTTTCCAAACACCAGGAAACACTTTCACTGCCAAGTCTATGGTGAGCCTTGGAACCACAGAGGGCAACATAACTGGGAGGAAAAATAAATAATTAAAACCCACATATTACACATCCAACAGTAACTCCCCCAGCAGAGAAGCAACGCAGATGCCTGCACCCACCACTAGCAAGCAGGGGCTGGGCAGGGAGGAGCGGGCTGCATTGTTTAGAGTAAAGACTGGGCCTGAATGCCCTGAGGGCAATCTGAGGGAACTAACTTGGGCTAGCAAACCAGACTGTGAGATAGCTACCACACGAAAAGCCCTAACCTAAGACACTGCCAGGCCCCCTTACAGAACAAATGACTGACTAGAACTACGCAAAAAGCCCTAACGTAAGACACTGCCAGGCCAAAGGACTGACTAGAGCTACGCAAAAAGCCCTAACATAAGACACCGTCAGGCTGGTCACAGAACAAAGGACTGAGCAGAGCTGGCCAGCTGCAGACCATCCCCCTCCAGTGATAGGCAGCCCGAGCCGGAAGCGGGCAATCACAGCCCCAGAGAGACATTACCTACCAAACTGCAAACAGGCTTCTTTGCTAACTAAGGCTTCTTGGGGTTCTGGACAGTCAACATCTATCTGAGAAGGTATGCCAGTTGTACAGCCAGAAAACCGAGCAGTAGGGACTAGGGAGATAATAAGTCTCAGTGACCACGCTTGCCAAACATCTCATCACCTGAGCTGCTCGGACCTGAGAAGGGCACAAAATGCAGGCCACACCAAGACTGCCCCTCTAAGGACTACCTGAGTGCCTGAACCTGAGTGGCTTAGACCTGGGAGGTGCGTGCCTCCCAGGGCTGGCCTCAGACGGTTCCAGGTGGAGCAACCTAGAGCCTGAGCAGTGTGGGCAGGGAGGGCACACGCGCCATGGCCAAGGGCAGGCCTAGTGTGGCTAAGACCCTGCGAGCACAACCCAGTGTTATTTGTTTGCAGTGTCCCTCCCTCCCCACAGTGCTACTGAACAAGTGAGCCTAAAATGTGTCCACCACCGCCCCCTGTGTCAGGGCGAAGAGACCAGCAAACAGAGGAAGCTAAAACAGTTGGAACTACCTTGGAAGTGACAGGTGCAATAGATTAAAACCCTGTAGTTACTACCGACTACATAGGAAGGGGCCTATAGAAAAATATAAGCTGGATCAAGTAACTATCTGAAAATGAACTGAACCCACACTGCCCACACAACACCAGAGAAATTCCTAGATATATTTTTACTATTTTTGCTATATTTTTTTAATTTTTTTTAAATTTTTGAGTCCTCTATTACTCCTTTAATTTTCATTTTTATAACCTACTATTACTTTGCAAACAAAAGAGACCCTATTTTATAAAGCAAACTTCATATATATATTTTTTTTTAAATATAATTTTTGTGACTTTTTTTCTCTTTTCTTTAATATCGTATTTTTGAAAATCCAACCTCTTTCTAGATTTTTAATCTTTGCTTTTTGGTATTTGTTATCAATTTTGTACCTTTAAAACCCAATCTTCAGTACCCATTTTTACTTGGGGGTGCGATTACTGGCTTGACTGTTCTCTCCCTCTTTGGACTCTCCTTTTCTCCACCAGGTTGCCTCTATCTCCTCCCTCCCCCTTCTCTTCTTTGCCCAACTCTGTAAATCTCTTTGTGTGTTTCAGATAGTAGAGAATACTTACGAAAATGATTACTGGCTGGATCTGTCCCTCTCCTTTTGATCCCCCCCCCTTATCCTTCTGGCCACATTTGTCTCCTTCCTCCCTCTTCTCTTCTCTGTATAATTCTGTGAATATCTCAGAGCAGTTCAGGCTGTGGATCACACATAAGGAAGTGATTACTAGCTAACTTGCTCTCTCCTCTTTTGATTCCACCTCATCTCATTTGGATCACCTCTAATCCCCTCCTCCCTCTTCTCTTCTCCATGTAACTCTGTGAACCTCTCTGGGTGTCCCTCACTGTGGAGAAACTTTTCACCTTTAACTTAGATGTTTTATCAATGGTGCTGTATAGATGAAGAAGTCTTGAGACTACTGTAAAAATAGACTGAAAACCAGAAGCAGGAGGCTTAAGTCCAAATCCTGAGAACACCAGAGAACTCCTGACTCCAGGGAATATTAATTGACAAGAGCTCATCAAACGCTTCCATACCTACACTGAAACCAAGCAACACCCAAGGGCCAACAAGTTCCAGAGCAAGACATACCATGCAAATTCTCCAGCAACACAGGAACACAGCCCTGAGCTTCAATATACAGGTTGCCCAAAGTTATTCCAAACACAATGACATCTCATAATTAATTACTGGACACTTCATTGCATTCCAGAGAGAAGAAATCCAGCTCCACCCACCAGAACACTGACGCAAGCTTCCCTAATTGGGAAACCTTGACAAGCCACCTGTACAACCCCACCCACAGCAAGGAAACTCCACAATAAAGAGAACTCCACAAACTGCCAGAATACAGAAAGGCCACCCCAAACACAGCAATATAAACAAGATGAAGAGACAGAGGAATACCCAGCAGGTAAAGGAACAGGATAAATGCCCACCAAACCAAACATAAGAAGAGATAGGGAATCTACCTGATAAAGAATTCTGAATAATGATGTGAAAATGATCCAAAATCTTGAAATCAAAATGGAATCACAGATAAATAGCCTGGAGATAAGGATTGAGAAGACACAAGAAAGATTTAACAAGGATCTAGAAGAAATTAAAAATAGTCAATATATAATGAATAATGCAATAAATGAGATCAAAAAACTCTGGAGGCAACAAATGGTAGAATAATGGAGACAGAAGATAGGATTAGTGAAGTAGAAGATAGAATGGTAGAAATAAATGAATCAGCAAGGAAAAAAGAAAAACGAATTAAAAGAAATGAGGACAACCTCAGAGACCTACAGGACAATATGAAACGCTCCAACATTCGAATTATAGGAGTCCCAGAAGAAGAAGACAAAAAGAAAGACCACGAGAAAATATTGGAGGAGATAATAGTTGAAAACTTCCCTAAAATGGGGAAGGAAATAATCACCCAAGTCCAAGAAACCCAGAGAGTGCCAAACAGAATAAACCCAAGGCGAAACACCCCAAGACATATATTAATCAAATTAACAAAGGCCAAACACAAAGAACAAATATTAAAAGCAGCAAGGG
>SJYW01047729.1:19000-37927 GCA_006410735.1 Raphicerus campestris
TTTCCTTATTTTTGTATTAGGTTTTTTTTTTTTTTTTTTTTTTTTTACCAACCTACACATCCATCACCATGACATAAAATTTCAGGTGCTCTTGTAACCTAAATTTCCATAGGTCAGATGGATTAAGGGATTAAAGTCATCTTTTCAACATAGATGTTTGCATAGTGCTCACAGATCAATTGTTTGGCATTCAGTAGTATTTTCCCATTAAAAAACTGTATTGTATATGATAGTTACATCTCTGAGTCTATTGAACCTATATCCAGCTAAAATTCCAAACATATTAAGTAAAATGCAAGAAAATATTGTGACATTACTTTTTAAGTATCATACATTGTATGAAAGCATAAAATATGTGAGAAATGGGAAAACACTTTCCTGACATTTTATTTTTAACAACTTAATTGAGGTATAACTGAGCTATCAGGAAAGCCCCTTTGATATACAAAAATCTGCCCTTGTTTAATATATACAATCTTGGGGTCTGGGCATATTCATACACCCATGAACCCATCACTATAATCAATATAATAAACATATTTTCACCTCCAAATGTATGTGTATACATACATATTATGGTAAGAACATTTAACAGGAGATCTACTCTCAGCAAAATTTTCAGTGCACAAGACAGCAATGTTGACTCAATACCAACGTTGTACAGCAGAGCTCTAGAACTATCTTAACTGAAACTTTAAACCAGTTGACATTTATTTATTTATTTTGGTGAGGATTAAATGATTCAAAACTGACCTGAGTGGGGCAGAAAAATAAGAAAAAGATTTTATTCAGAAAAAAAAAGAATAAAAGCACAGTTAAACTGGATAGAAGTGCACAGATGGTTGATTAAAAATGCTGTGGAAAGAAAGATACAGAATATGTAGCTACTAAAATTCTAATAAATGACTGTAAGAGATAAAGTAGTGTTAATGTCCCACCAGAAACTTAAATTATAAAAGAGCCACTACAGAGTCATTTAATTTATGTTAGCCACAGAGGCTTAAACATTCTGATTATACACAAGATAAATCTATAATCTCTTCAGAGCTAGTTCCAATTAAAATACTAGGGGGTAAAGGAGAGGATTATGAGTGGAAGGATTTCCAAGTGATAGAAGAGCCAGGGTCTTTTGACACCATCCCCAACAGGGGACCCAAAGTAGTTTGAAGTGGTAAAGGTAAAATGACTGGAGGGTTTGTTGAATCCTGATACAGGACATATAGTTACATCTAAACTTGCTAAGATAAAGTAATGAGCAATATAAAGGTAAATTTAAAATAACGAGGTTTGGTAAGACAACTGTTGGATGCTTACAAAGTGAAGTGTGGCTCAAATTAAGAATATTTACTGAAAGTTTTGTATGGTTGTTGCTTTACCACTACTTGAATATATTCCTGGAATAAATGTGATGTCTGGATGGGGGAGTCTTCCCATACTTAAATCGTGGAAGCAAAAAATGTGCAAATTTACTTTTCAGTGTTAATTGTGCATATTTGATGAAAACATCTAGAAATACATAAGCCCACACAAGTTGCTAGTTTCTAACAATTCAGCTATCAGGAGGCACTAGACAACATTGTTTTTAATTAAGGATTTATAAGATGCAGTACTCACAATATCCTTTTTCAAATTCCAGTTTTATCTATTAAAAGATCCCTAATAGACCCTAGAGGAGGCTATAGATTGATGTCTTAATAAAGTAGTGTTTGCTTCCCTTGAGTACACTCGACCAGGCCTGATATGGTATTAACAACTCAGGCTTCGAGATATGCTAAAAGACACTAGTTTTCTTTAATCAGTTTGGCTAATGTTGTCTTTTCAGTTTCCGTTTTGGAAGAGAGCTTTAGCTGGTTGGGTCAGTTTGTGTTTATGCATGATGGACTTGGGTACACATATGGTAGTCTCCCACAAGGATATTTGAAGTATCCTTTAAATTATGAGGGATAGTTTGAAGCCAACCAGTAAAAGCTATTGCGATTCTGAACTTGAAAATCACTTAATATAGCATCAAAATAATACAGATTTCAAAGACAGCTTTTGGTCTATGATGCGCATTAGTTGCAAATGATTCTACTGATATGAAGACATAAAATTAGTTTGAGAACCGAAATGTCTATTGTTTCTTGGTTTATGTCAGATCATTTTTTCCAGCAAGGAAGGACATGCACAAAGGGAGTCCCTATTAAATGAAATGGCATATTCAGGAATATTTGATAGGAAACTACTGGAAGTGTCCATTGTACTCATGAATAGGTGATTGCTATGCCATTGAACCCTACAAGAAACCTCCTTCAGGAGTTAGTTTCCTAACCCCATAGCCGGATGAGCCCCTCCCTATAATCACCTATCACAGGATGCCAAATATGCATCTAGGTGTAAGGATGGTAGCTCAGAAGTAGAGGATGGACTCTAGACTTGGAAAACAGATGCATTACAACGCACTCATTGTCATTTAAAGATTAAAAGGATAAATCAACTGAATGAGTAGAACTAAGATTGGTATTATTTGTGGCATCACTGAACAAGAGATTAACAATATAGTATGCTTTTGCTCCTAATTATTCCTTGGGCAGTAGCCAATAGACTGATAATAGGGTCTGAATATAGGGCTTCAGTAAACTGAAAGATCAAAGGAACCCCAAATAAGGTGTTATATTATGGGAGTCCTTATGGACATGGAGAGAAAAATAAAAATGTGCTCATCTAATGGAAACCTTACTCCAAGATGTGGCCCTTATTCCCAAGTTGGAACATTTCTGTCTTGGTGGATGCTGGTATCTAAAAGAAGTGTTGACAAAATCTCTCCACACTGGATAGGCTAGACTTTCTACATCCTCTGAGACTGCGTGACCTCTGATGTCTTGATGCTGTTCTCAATACTGTAATAGTCATTTTATAGAAGCATCATACAGACTTACCCTGTTCATACAGAACTCAGTCCTCAGTCAAAGGTTGCTGCTTTCTAAAAGATAATTTCTTTGTTTTTCGTGGCTTTTCTAGTTCTTCCATGTAGAAGCTGTCACCAGGTCTATATCCTAGCCTGAGGCAAAAATCTCTTTAAGCTGCATTTAACTTTTCAAAGGATATTCTCTCCAGTTATGGTGTTAAGATTTTGTAACATAATATTTCTTTCCACTTGCTTGATTTATTGTTCATTCTTTTCCCACATAGCTCACGTCTTTTCTGCTAAATCTCCCAATTTTCACTTTAACCATTATTTTTACCTCAAACACACACTGTATCCTTGTAGTTAGTTGACTATTTTAACATATTAAGATTTGCAAATACGTATACTTAACACTTCCCTAGATTAAAACCAGAAAGAGGAGCTGAAGATATTTATAGCTTTGGGATAATTCAGTAACTTGTGTGATTTTTGTATCAAGATATAATTACCATATTAGCATTTTGTTCTAAATTGTCAAAAGTTCAGAAATAACTGAAGTAAAACCTATTAATCACCAAAGTTTTAAATAAGAAAAAAGGTTTGTACATACATCAAAAAGAATGTTTGCAAATGGACCATTCAAACCAAAACATGAGGCTTAGGGGGCTATTGTTATAAAGAAATGTGAATAATGAGAACATGGGGACAGTTTAATTTTTACAGTGATTGTTTGTAATATTAGACTTTTCTTAAACCATAAGGAATTGGTTAATGGTTACATCATACAACCTTAGAAAACAGTTCAAGTTTTGCTTATCATTTCCAGGGGCACAAACAAGAAATGACCCAGGTCCAATTTAACTTGCAATTTAAGCTAAATTAAACTTTGTTTGTATGACAAAGCTGGTTTTGTCTGTTCAGGGATTTTTAAGACTGGGTCTCTTTTTTGTCAAGACAAACTTCCAAAGGTGAAGGGTTTATTTAAATTGGGGGGGGGGACCAAGAAATAATATGTGGATTTTATAGAAAATTTACTTTTTTACAGCTGAGTCATCTAGTTGGCAGGCTTCCCTGACAGCTCAGTTGTTAAAGAATCCGCCCACAATGCAGGAGACCCTGATTCGATCCCTAGCTTGGGAAGATCCCCTGGAGAAGGGAAAGGCTACCCACTCCAGTATTATGGCCTGGAGAATTCTATGAACTGTACAGTCCATGGGATCACAAAGGGTCAGACATGATTGAGCGACTTTCACTTTCACTTTTTACTTCATCTAATTGCCTATATATTTGTACAGTTATATCTCTACCAATGGCACCCCTATCCAGTACTCTTGCCTGGAAAATCCCATGGATGGAGGAGCCTGGTAGGCTGCAGTCCATGGGGTCGCTGAGAGTTGGATACGACTCAGTGACTTCACTTTCACTTTTCACTTTCATGCATTGGGGAAGGAAATGGCAATCCACTCCAGTGTTCTTGCCTGGAGAATCCCAGGGACGGGGAGCCTGGTGGGCTACCGTCTATGGGGTCGCACAGAGTCGGACACGACTGAAGTGACTTAGCAGCAGCAGCAGCAGCAGCATATCTCCAGTTAGTAGTACTCTAAGGATCCTAATCTTTGAATTAGCATAATCTTACTTTGAGAAAATATTTGTTTTTCCTTGTAATTTTCCTCTTTATTTCTTCTTTATGCATGTGGGAGGTTTTATGCTCATCATCACAGGAGAGGAATATTAGCAGAACTGGGGGAAAAATGGGGCTTACAGATTGCTTTGCATTTATTTTTTAAAGCTCAAGCTGTTAGGAGATTTTCGGGTATATAATGATTATACTTAAGAAGCAAAAAGTGGAATGCATTGTTTTTGAAGAAGTATAAATATATTTCTTAAAACTCAAGAGAAGGGCCAAGAAGAGAGACCCATCTTGGAGACCCGTCTTTAGTCAGGATGCTATTAGTTAGGGTGCTACAGAAGCAGCAATATAACTGTGAAGGACCATTTTCATGGTCCTTCATGGACCAACTTCATGGACCGTTTTAGCAGCCAGTATTTAAAGTTCCCACTGAAATATGCATGCACCAAATCTGTGTTGCAGCCTCAAGGGAATCAGTTACCCAATGAAAAGGGGCCACTGGAATGAAAATCTGGAGATTCAGTAATAACCTGTGTGAACAGATGAGGCAGGAACACATCAACCTCTCCGGGTTATGCCTCGGAGAGGCCTGAGATTCTGAAATAGAATATAATCACATAAAGTTATCTTTCGTTGGTCAGAAATTCAGTGGTGTCATTGAAAATGACATCTCTTCCCCGATAACAAATGTTTTATTAACATTTTTAATAAAACAATGTTTTATTTCATTGTTAACCAATGAAAGATGGACAAAATTCCTACCCATTAGATTAAGCAGCTATTCTTGCAGAATTCTTCTCCTTTAACAGAGTAAATAGGAAAGAAATCATGCAAATAATCCCTTGCTTTATAAAAAAAGTCTTCTCTAGTTTTAACACATGACCACTTGAAAATTTTCTTTTTATATTTCAATTAAAGAATTTGGAGGTCTGGCTACAACTTTTGGTCATGTAGTTATGTTTTTATCCTCAAGGGGGCACTTTAATATAAGCTAAATCACTTCCCAGAAGTATTTTAAATTCTCTGTGAGCAAAGCGTTTGATTTCATGGAGCATCTATCTTTCATGATACTGTTTTCCATGTGTATACCTGCACTCTTTTCAGTGTTCCTCTAAAAACCAAATAGAGTTGTCATTGTATAAAATGTGGAATTGTAAGCTAGGCACATCCCATTCTTACCTTTTTCCTTTTATCACAGTTTCCTATTATATAGGCTTTGTCAGATCAACTAGAAATTGATAGGTATTTTTGTTCTATGAATAGTAAATAGAACTTGACTAGGTTGGATCCCTTGAATTATTTGTCACAGTGTTTTCTATTTTTCTAACATTTGTATTTTAATCAAATATGTGTTTTTGGTTAATACCTCAGTCAAGTTGCAAATTTTCTACAATGCAATGGATGTTTCTTTTCACTTTGAAGAATAAAGGTGTTGGGAGACATTCCAGAATACTCTCCAGGAAGAAAAATAATTTCCCCTATACACTTCTAATGTCTTAACTGAGACCCCCTGTAACAAAAGATAGATTAACAGGGGAAAAATATATTTAATAATATGTATACCTTCTGTGTACATGGGAGATATAAATGTCAGAGGTAAATATTGAGGAGTAAGACAGCAACAGATCAGCCTAGACTNTTTGAAGAATAAAGGTGTTGGGAGACATTCCAGAATACTCTCCAGGAAGAAAAATAATTTCCCCTACACACTTCTAATGTCTTAACTGAGACCCCCCTATAACAAAAGATAGATTAACAGGGGAAAAATATATTTAATAATATGTATACCTTCTGTATACATGGGAGATATAAATGTCAGAGGTAAATATTGAGGAGTAAGACAGCAACAGACCAGCCTAGATTGAGACAGCTCAAAGGTAGAGCAGAGATGGAAACAGAAAAAAGAAAGTTTACACAGCCAGTTCTACAGTATTTCCAAGACTGTAGTCACATGTGGCCTTCAAAGATAGAATCAAAAGTAAATTTACATTCTCTGACACAGGTAAGAGATGTGTTGTCAGACCCAATCTGTGTACACGATACACACAGTGAGGCCAAATAAATGGAAATATCAGAGTTTGGAGCAGAAAAAGGTTTATTGCAGGGCCAGGCAAAGAGAAATGGTGGCTCCTGCTCAAAAGTCCTGGCCTTGAACTCTGGAAACAGTTTTAAAGTCAACGGTTGGGGTGAGAGAGTGAGACTTTCTTCTGATTGATTGTTTGCTTGCTGGTGAGGTAACAGGAATCCTTGTTATCCTCCTCTCCCAAGGGGAAGAATCTTAGTTCCTGCAGAACAACTCAAAAACAAGGATCAAATTATTCTGCATATCTCTTGAGGAGGAACTGGTATTGTTTTATCCCTGAACTTTTTTCCTGACTGATTTTCCTTTTTCTCTGTAGTTCCTCATTTCCCTAATTCAGTTCAGTTCAGTCGCTCAGTCATGTTCAACTTCAACTTCCCTAATTAGTAACTGCTGATGCCTGCTCTTTGGAAATCAGGCAAGGCCCAGGAGACTAATGCCTTTTTAACAATTAAGAGACAGGATGGGGAGAAGGGGTATGTCATCAAGAGACTTTTGTACTCAGAAGGACCCTGCAGCTTCCTTCTTTTCTTTGATATTTCTTAGTCCGGAGGGGAACAGATGCAAGATAAGAAAGGGAACAAAGTTTTGGATTCTGTTGTCATTCAGTTGCTGCCGTGTCCAACTCTTTGTGACCTGTGGACTGCAGCACAACAGGCTTCCCTGTCCATCACCAACTCCTGGAGCTTGCTCAAACTCGTGTCCATTGAGTTGGTAATGCCATCGAACCATCTCATCTTCTGTCGCCCTCTTCTCCTTTTGCCCTCAATCTTTCCCAGCATCAGGGTCTTTTCCAGTGAATCAGCTCTTCACATCAGGTGACCAAAGTGTTGGAGTTTCAGCTTCAGCCTCAGCATCAGTCCTTCCAATGACTATNTCCATCACCAACTCCTGGAGCTTGCTCAAACTCATGTCCATTGAGTTGGTAATGCCATCCAACCATCTCATCTTCTGTCACCCTCTTCTCCTTTTGCCCTCAATCTTTCCCAGCATCAGGGTCTTTTCCAGTGAATCAGCTCTTCACTTCAGGTGACCAAAGTGTTGGAGTTTAAGCTTCAGCTTCAGCATCAGTCCTTCCAATGACTATTCAGAGTTGATTTCCTTTAGGATGGACTGGTTGGATCTCTTTGCAGTCCAAGAGACTCTCAAGAGTCTTCTCCAGCACCACAGTTTGAAAGCATCAATTCTTTGGCACTCAGCCTTCTTTATGGTCCATCTCTCACATCCATGGGCTTCCCTTGAGGCTCAGCTGGTAAAGCATCCACCTGCAATGCGGGAGACCTGGGTTAAACCCCTGGGTTGGGAAGATCCCCTGGAGAGAACAAAGGCTACCCACTCCAGTATTCTGGCCTAGAGAATTTCATGGATTGTATAATCCATGGGGTTGCAAAGAGTCAGAAACGACTGAGCAACTTTCACTTTCTTTCTCATATCCATACATGACTACTGGAAAAATCATACCTTTGACCATATGGACCTTTGTCAGCAAAGTGATGTCTCTGTTTTTTAGTACACTGAATAGAGAGGTTAATCTTAAACTTGGCAGAGGAATTTGATTTTAGGGGAAATAACTTTTAGAGGTATACAGTTCTGAAATGAGTATTTATGCTTCTTAAATTATTTGAAATGAATTTTCTTGATAAAGTATTGTTACCTGAAAACTGAGTTTGCTTCTTGGTGAGTGCAAAGCCAAAAAACACAACCACAGCTAAGATAGAAGGAAGGATTTATTTTTTGCAACAAGTAAGGAGAACACCAGAGATCTTTCCCAAAGCAGTGTCTGGGCCAAAAACAAAATGGGCAAGTTTTAAGCTAAAGGTACATGCATACATATTCATGAAACAGCTTGGTTGATAGAGTCCAAGCTTGAGCTGACTGAAGTCACAATGGTCAGAAAACGCCTATATCATTTTCTCTAAGGTTCTAGTTGATCTGGTTGTTGAGTGCTTCAGGCTAATTTTACCGTTAAAATAGAAATGGGAGTCTTTACAACTGATGTAACTGTTGTTACTGATCTTGCTGTTGTTACTTCTCTTGCCTGACAGGCAGTGTTTCTGAATATTTTTGTTTGTTTGTTTCCTTAACATCATTTGCTGCTGAGATCTTTTCAAGGGTGAGCATCTTGGCTAGGTTAAATCACAGAAAGGATTAGGCCAAAAATGGCTTCTCTTGTGTTAAGGAAGCCATGTCTGATTTTCTTCCTTTGAGGTCCTCAACCCTACCTTTGTATAATATCTTACTTCTAAGATCATTTAGTGTTAATAACTATACCTATTTATTTATTTATTTACTTAGACATTGACAGGTAAGTTATCAAGTAATAAAAAATAAAACATAATAAAAGTTTTAAGATCTTTAATACATTTTCATATATTTTCTAAGTTTTAAATATTAACGAACAATTTTCATCATCAACCATCAAAGTTAAATATTAAACTTTGTCTAACATTTTTACAAATATTTTTTTCACTCTATGTACAACAACTACTTTTAACATAAGAATGCTTTTTATCACTCACTCTTAAATTCAGACTAAGTTTAATAAAGATATTTAATTATAGAAGAAGTGATCAGTATGTAAGTCATATATAATACAAAGCTATGAAAAACACCAATAAAACTTTGAAGATTCTGTCTGCAATGAACTATCTTATTTGCTAATCTCAACTAGGTAACTAGAAAAATTGTTTTATAAAGAAATGCTTTCCATATGATAGAAATCTTTTTTACAGAACCCTTATTCAACACATGCTATATTTTTAATATAAATTTAATTTATTCAGTTCAGTTCAGTTATTCAGTCATGTCTGACTCTTTGTGACCCCATGGATGGCAGCACACCAGGCTTCCCCATCTATCACCAACTTCCGAAGCTTGCTGAAACTCACATCCATCAAGTTGGTGATGCCATTCAAACATCTGAACCTCTGTCATCTCCTTCTCCTCCTGCCTTCAGTCTTTTCCAGAATCAGGGTCTTTTCCAAGGAGTCAGTTTTCTGCATCAGGTAGCCAAAGTATTGGAGCTTCAGCTTCAGCAACAGTCCTTCCAGTGAATATTCAGGACTGATTTCCTTTAGGATGGACTGGTTGGATCTCATTGCTGTCCAAGGGACTCTCAAGAGTCTTCTCCAACACCACAGTTTGAAAGCATAAATTATTCTGTGCTCAACTTTCTTTATGGTTCAACTCTCACATCCATACATGACTACTGAAAAAAACACAGCTTTGACTAAATGGATGTTTCTTGGCAATGTGACGTCTCTGCTTTTCAATATGCTGTCTAGGTTTTTCATAGCTTTTTTTCCCAAGAAGCAAGAGTCTTTTAATTTCATGGCTGCAGTCACCATCTGCAGTGATTTTGGAGCCTCTCAAAATAAAGTCTGTTACTGTTTCCATTGTTTCCCCATCTATTTGCCACGAAGTGATGGAACCATATGCCATGATCTTAGTTTTCTGAATACTGAGTTTTAGGCCAGCTTTTTTTACTCTCCTCTTTAACTTTCATCAAGAGGTTCTTTAGTTCTTCTTCACTTTCTGCCTTAAGGGTGTTGTCATCTGTGTATCTGAGGTTTTTATATTTCTCCCAGCATCTTGACTCCAGCTTGTGCTTCATCTAGCCTGGCATTTCACATGATGTACTCTGCATATAGAAAGCTAATCAAATTGATCACATGGATCACAGCCTTGTCTAACTCAATGAAACTATGAGCCATTTAATTTATTAATAGCTCGTAAATGCCTTTGTACTGTGTTGGGGGTACTTAATTTTCTATCCTAGTGTCTTTATTAGTGAGTATTCCAACTGGAAATTTTCTATTCAAAAGTTTAAGTATAGGTTGTCAATATACTTGTAATGGTTTAAGTTCAAATTTCATATGAGTTTTGAAGGGGAACAAAATATGCCACCCCAAAATATGCTTCTTTGGCATAATGATTAATACAGCTGGTTATTTTAAGAAACAGTATACATGGATGGTGCTCTGAAAACTGAGTAGAAGTTACCCCTCTGCTAGAAGTTCATACTTGTATGGAAATTTTTCATTTGTGATGGTGTCTCTCTAGCTGTATCGGGAAAGGACTATCTAAATCTCTAGAAACAATGAATGGAGAAGGCGCCCACTTCAATCTACATAAAAACCATGCCCTAGTTTACTGTACTTTTCCTGGTAATCTATACCAATTCCTTAGCCCTACAACATCTTCTTTTGTCTTTAGTTGGTGATAGTGTTTCAGGTGGTGGCTTTGGCTATTTCAGAAAGTTACTTTGTTTTTCCTGGCTCGCCTATATATATAGGAGGTATACATAGCATGAAAATTCAGTTTTCTTGTATTAATCTGTCTTATATGAATTTAATTATTAGACCAGCTAAAAAACTTAAAAAGGAAGAAGATAAATTTTCTTCACCTCTATAAGTTTTTTTGCAGCAAGAGGAAATAAAAATAAAAACATTGCTGTGAGTCGTATGTCATGCCTGGTGATCAAATTATCTTTGGGTTCAGTCCATAAATTAGTGTGCACTCTAGAATTATGGTTGAATGTCTTTTCTGGAATTCATGAGGGTTCACAGGGTACTCAAGAATCCACAGTAATGTGTAAAATATGGGTTGATATATTTAGTCTAAAGAAAAGAAAAAGTGAAAGTGAGGTCACTCAATTGTGTCTGACTCTTTGCGACCCTATGAACTGTAGCCTACCAGTCTCCTCTGTCCATGGAATTTTCCAGGCAAGAGTATTGGAGTGGGTTGCCATTTCCCTCTCCAGGGTGTCTTCCTGACCCAGGGATAGAACCCAGGTCTCCTGCATTTCAGGCAGACGCTTTACTGTCTGAGCCACCAGGGAAGCCCATATTTAGTCGAAGGGAGTAGTAGCTTCAGAGAACTGGCACAGAGGCCCAAGTCTAGTACCTGTCATTTCCTGGCACAAGGAAGATTCCAGTTTTATGGGTGTTTGTTTGTTTGTTTGTTTTTTCACGATTACTAAAAACTGGAAGCAAGAAATGTCCATAAATGGTTATTGATATGCATGGTGTCCCAGGTACCTCCTCTACTCAACTACAAACCTACTGAAAAGAATATGTCCACATTAAGGACCAGGAGACTTTATCAGATAAATATGAGAAAGAAGCCAAATTTTTGGTACTTAGGCNAAGAAATGTCCATAAATGGTTATTGATATGTATGGTGTCCCAGGTACCTCCTCTACTCAACTACAAACCTACTGAAAACAATATGTCTACATTAAGGACCAGGAGACTTTATCAGATAAATATGAGAAAGAAGCCATATTTTTGGTACTTAGTCACAGGAAACATGGGAAAATCCAAAGAAAACAGAACATGTAAACATAAATATTATAACTGATTACACTTTACCTAATAGTTTTGCTCAAGTTTGTGGCTCCAAAATTAATTATATTAACATTAAAAACTGAAACCAAGGCTCCTTGATCTGTTATTCCACCTGCTGCTGCTGCTGCTAGGTTGATTCAGTCGTGTCCGACTCTGTGCGACCCCAAAGACGGCAGCCCACCAGGCTCTCCTGTCCCTGGGATTCTCCAGGCAAGAACACTGGAGTGGGTTGCCATTTCCTTCTCCAATGCATGAAAGTGAAAAGTGAAAGTGAAGTCTCTCAGTAGTGTCTGATTCTTGGCGACCCCATGGACTGCAGCTTATCAGGCTCCTCTGTCCATGGGATTTTCCAGGCAAGAGTACTGGAATCGGTTGCCATTGCCTTCTCTGGTTGCTCCACCTAAGATCTCCGATTTGTTAAGAGCTTTGAGGGCTTGCATTATTTCAGGGCAGTGAATCAGCAGGTGATATTCATTTCACACAGACATTAGTTAGACCTTGAGGCTCACAGTACTGGAGAGTTTAGTGATTAAACTTACACACACTAGGGAGTTACTCAGACTGGCCTCCCTTCCATATGCTTTGCTTTTCTCTTTAGGCTCTGTACTACTAGATAGCATTCATTAAGATGTATAATTTCCACAAAACTAATAAAGTTGAGAGTTTAAAAATGCATAAATATAATGTTATAAAACAGAATTTTATAGGGCAGCGTCTTGGAGACACTTGGAAAAAGAGGCGTTTTATTTTTCTTCCTTTTGAACTTGAGCTAAACTCTTGAAGCCCCAGTTAACTGGGTGTCAAGATATCAAACAATAGGAAGGACCAATAAGCTTTCAGTGGTCTCCTCCCTGAGAACTTAGGTTGGAGAAATGATAAGTGAACTTTAAAGCTTTAGCTTTTCTGTCTCCTCTTAACCTTTACAACCCTTATATCCATTTACGAGAAAGCTTCAAGTACCAAGTAGAGATCCAAAGAAAGATTAGAAAATGAGATTGGACTATTGCTATTTTTCTGGCAGAAAGGTTTACTCGTCTAAAACTGGCCAAATGATTCCGCAATGTAGACTTTTGTTACTTTCTTCCCAGAGATAAATGTAAAAAAATGAGTAATAAAAATGAACTTTTCTATTGTACACATGGATTAACTTCAGGGAAAGTAAAGCAAAGTATAAATACACACATACACAATTACATATATATTTCTGTGTGTATATATATATATACACACACATATATATACACAGAAATACATATATACATATACATACATACATATATACACATATATATACAGAAATACATACATACATATACATACAAACATATATATATATATGGCTTCCTTGATAGCTCGGTTGGTAAAGAATTCTCCTGCAATGTAGGAGACCCATGTTTGATTCCTGGGTTGGGAAGATCCCTTGGAGAAGGGATAGGCTACCCACTCCAGCATTCTTGGGCTTCCCTTATGGCTCAGCTGGTAAAGAATCTACCTGCAATGCAGGAGACCTGGGTTTGATCCCTGGGTTGGGAAGATGTCCCCTGGAGAAGGGAAAGGCTCCCTACTCTGGTATTGCATACACATAAGTAACCATTTGTTTACATGACAATGGTATTTTTCCTACTGTAAATAACCTCAGATATTTGCTCAGTATATTCTCTTGAGAAAATATTTCCTGAAACATACCCTGAATATTAGTAATTGTGAATCTGTTATAAAAAGCCTGTGATTTGATATAAACAGCCATCAAGAACCACTACTAGGGCTTTTCCTGGGGCACAAAGATTAACATTAGTCCCAAAGAAACTATTGTGTAGTCAGCATAGAAAGAATGACTATAATTTGTTCCAGAGGTTAAAAATAAACATCATGGTGGTATTTAAATGAATAATAATATACAAGGAATTGGCATTGCTATTTCTGTAAGTCATCTACTACTAAACAAGTCTGCGATTCTGTAACTGAAGAGACCTGAAAAATATCAAGATTACAGGAGTTTATCCTTAGGACTGAAACACTTAGTGTTTTTGGAGAAAGACTGTGTCAAGGAAAATAAGTGGATACAAGTGCTGATATATGTACACATCCTTAAAATCTGGAACTCAAGATTTTTCTTTTTCACAGAAGCTGACAGAGAGAGAAACACTAGTATATACGCGTGCTCTGGTCATCTGATGCGAAGACACTGATGAGGCTGACTTGGGGCTGCAACAGCATTTCTTCAGACTATCAAATTCTCTCTTTCTTCCAAGTTATTATTTTTATTTTTCTAGAAACTTTCACCTGTATCAAAGTCCTTTTGAGAAGTTAGAGAATATTTGGAGAAAAAAATCTTGATAACAACTTGGGCCTTAGGCTATAATCTGAGAGAGCTCAGATGTGGGCCAAACTAAGGGACCAAGAGAAAATGTAAGGTTGCAAGACGGGAGAAATAAACCAGCTGAAGTAGTCTCTGAAGTCCACATATCTTCTCCATCATCTTCAACACTCTTCAGCTAGACAAATGTGCACCTGCATAAACACACACACACACACACACACACACACAGAGACCATGTCTTCAGTTGAGGTTCCAAGGCTTCAAAACGTTGGAAGTATCTTTTGAAATGGTAAAGAAGTCTAAGAAATAGGACTTATTAGGCTGATGTAGGTGGAGTAAAGGCAGTAAGTGTTTCAGAAAGCAGAAAAGTGTGTGGAAGTCAATGAGTCAGAAGCTTTAAATCTGGTGATTCAGCCAAAGTTAAAAAGAAAGGTAAGAGGCAGAGGGTGAACTAGCTCATGCCTACCTTTTATAAATCTGTAAATGCCCATGTTTAGTACACTGTAGTTTCTGTCATCTTGGTTTGATAATCATCATTGTCAAACTCTAGATGCATTGGTAAAGCACGTTTTGAATCTGCAGATTTTAAGGACAAGTCCTTTGGGCCCTGGTGAATCACAAAATTCATTCTACGACATATCTGAAACATTGTTATTTTTCTAATGTCTAAAGATTAAATAAATAAGAAAATGTGAATAAGAAACTAGCTATTAAGGATGCCAGATGTAAGTTGCTAAGTTGCTTACTATATTCTTTACTTCAAGAAATGTGACTCTGAGCTCTACTTGTTTTTATTTTCTCTTTCTATGCTCTTTTATAATTTTATGGGAGAAAATATTTCAGCTCCTTATTGTGCAACTTTTGAAAATGAAAGCAAAGGAAAGCCATCAAAAGAAATAATCATCAAAATGTATATGGGGGGTGATTATATATTAATACTAAGGGAAAAAAGCATAAAATATTGTTTAGGTTGGCATAAGGAAAAATGACCAGTGGCAAAATGCCTGTCTGTGTTTGAGGTGGAAGAGCTGATATCTGATGAGTGTAGACATTGTATGATTTGAGGTCAACCAAATGAAGAGAAATTTTGAGAATATGGCATTGCATATGTAGTTTGGGTGTCATATGTGTCGTACTATATTTCAAATCCATGGGAAAAAAACTGATATTTATAGGATATAAATTTAAGCCTTCCCCTATGGCACTGTTGTAAAGAATTTAGACATGGGTTCAGTCCCTGGGTCAAGAAGATCCACTGGAGTAGAAATGGCAACTCACTCCAATATTCTTGCCTGGAACATTCCATGGAGGAGCCTACCAGGCTATGCTCCACAGGGTGGCAGAGAGTTGGACACAACTGAGCACACACACATTAAGGATAGAATAAAAAAATACAGAGGAATAATGATAAGTGAAAGAGAAGAGTGAAAAAGTTGGCTTAAAACTAAACATTCAGAAAACTAAGATCATGGCATCTGGTTCCATCACTTCATGGCAAATAGATGGGGAAACAATGGAAACAGTAACAGACTTTATTTTTAGGGGCTCCAGAATCACTGCAGATGGTGACTGCAGCCATGAAATTAAAGGACGCTTGCTTCTTGGAAGAAAAGTTATGACCTACCTAGACAGCATATTAAAAAGCAGAGACATTACTTTGCCAACAAAGTTCCATCTAGTCAAAACTATGGCTTTTCCAGTAGTCATGTATTACGGATGTGAGAGTTGGACTGTGAAGAAAGCTAAGCACTGAAGAATTGATGCTTTTGAACTGTGGTGGTGGAGAAGACTCTTTAGAGTCCCTTGGACTGCAAGGAGATCCAACCCGTCCATCCTGAGGGAAATCAGTCCTGAATATTCATTGGAAGGACTGATATTGAAGCTGAAACTCTAATACTTTGGCCATCTGATACAAAAACCTGACATATTTGAAAAGACCCTGGTACTGGTAAAGAGCCTAAGCTACTCCATCTTATAAAAGAACTCCATTTTGTAAAGGTTCCAGGCAAATAGACTTTGGATATTACCTAACCTTGCCCTACTGTTTACAAGTCAATCGGCCCTTAGGTTAAACCTCCTGACTTTATGTTCAGGAACTTGTGATTTACCTTGAAAGTAAAAACCAATCAGGAATCTACACACAACCCTATAGAAGAAGGTAACCAATCAGTTGTCCTTCAGCCTGAACATCCCCTTTTTACCCTTTTACCTGAATATTCCCTATATAAGCAGTGTAACCCAAAACTCGGGGCTCCCTCTCTATAGTCGCTGCGTTGGTGTCGATGGGAGCCCCAGCTCAAGCTTGGTAATAAAAACTCTCTTGCTTTTGCATTGGATATTGGCTCCCTGGTGGTCATTGGGAGATTTCTCTACTTGGACACAACACTGGGAAAGATTGAAGGCAGGAGGAGAAGGGGACTACAGAGGAAGAGATGGTTGGATGGCATCACTTACTCAATGGACATGAGTTTGAGTAAACTCTGGGAGTTGGTGATGGACAGGGAAGCCTGGTGTGCTGCAGTCCATGGGGTTGCAAAGAGAGACACAACTGAGCAACTGAATTGAACTGAACTGAACTGAACTGAATGATAAGACTGTAACTGAGGGTTCTCTTGAAACATTTAGAATGTCTTCAGATTTTTCAAATGTTTCTTTAAAGTGAAAATCATAACTTCACTTTTACCCTGTAGATCTCTTTAAATCTAAAGCAAGTGTCTTATAAATAGCAGTTGGTTTATTTTTTAATATATTTAGTCACGCTGTATCTTTTGATTGGTAGGTTTAACCCATTGACATATAAAATAATTATTGATAAGTAAGGACTTACTACTTCCATTTTGTTAACCATTTCTTGTTTTGTTCTAATCTTGTCTTCTCTTTTCTTGCTATCTTTCTGTGTGTGTGNAATGCTGAAGTATGTTGTATCACTGGGTGAGTCTGCAGACAGTGGCTGGGAGACAGTAACCAGGGCTCTTGGAGGGCATTCAAAGGGACAGAGACCCTAAAACCCATTTCATGGACTCTAGGAAGAAGCCCATTCATGAACCACGGGGGGTTGCCCTGACTGCAGGTCTGAGCAACTGGTGCCCGCAGGCCTTCTCAATACTCCATATTACTCACCCATACACATGCCTTCCTGTAGCCAGCTTCCTGTGCATGCTCTCAATAGCAATGAGAGCTAGTGAACACATGCAGTAAGCTGATCTGATTCTGTAGGTTTGGGAGAAAGCACATAGACTTGTATTCAGTACCATCCAGATGAAAACAAACAGAGGGTTGTCAACAGCTGGCCTGGCTTTACAGGATCAAAGGAAAGCAGACGTTCTTAAGTATTTCCCACCAAAGAAAACAAGAAATGCAAGGCAGTAGTAAACACAAAAAAAATCTGAGAAAGCCTCAGAATCCCTAACAGAGCTGAAAGAGGTATTTCTCTCTTGAAACCTACCAATAAAGACTAGAGGAGGTGATTGCTTCTTGAAATACAAAGACAGCAAAACAAGACTTCAAGGAACATGAAAAATCATGGAAACATGATGCCAGTGAAGGAACACAATTTTGCTGTAATTGACTCCAAAGTAAAGAAGATCTGTGATTTGCCTGATACAGAATTCAGAATAGTTATTTTAAGGGAAGTCAGTGAACTACAAGAAAATAATTAAAAACAAATCAACAAAATCAGGAAAACAATATATGAACAAAATAAGATTTAACAGAAAAAAATTTAAGAACCAAACAAATCCTTTATTTGAACAAAACAATAAAGAATAAAAAATGCAATAGAGAACATCGACATCAGGCTGGATCAAGCAGAATAAAGAATCTGTGAAGTAGAAGACAATTCATTTGAAACTATCTAGCCAGAGGATAGCAAAGAAAAATAAAATAATAAAAAAATATAAAAGAATGAAAGAACAAAAGAATACTATGAACTATGGAATAACATTAAGAAAAACAACCCATGCATGATTGAATCCCAGAAAAGAAAGGGGAAAGGAGTGGGCAAAAGATTATTAAAGAAATAATGGCTAAAAGTTCTAAAATCTTGGAAGAGATTTGAATATTCATGTTCACAAAGTTCCTAAGTCCCCCTAAAATTTCAACTCAAAAACTCTTTTCCAAGGCACATTATGATCAAACCAACTAAAACTAAAAACAGATAATTCTTAAAGCAATAAAATAAAGAAAAATCTTCACATAAAAGGAAAGCCCCATAAGGCAGAAACTTTTTAGGCCAGGAGAGAGTGTGATGATCTAGTTATACTATTAAAAGAAAAGAAACTACCAACAAAGAATACTTTATCTAGTAAAGCTGCCCTTCAGAAATGAAGGCTAGACTCTCCCAAGCAAACAAAAGTTGAGGGAATTTGGCACTAGTAGACCTGATTTACAAGATATGGAGAAGAAAGTTCTTTGAAGTATAATGAAAAGATGCTAATTAGCAAAAGGAATTGTTCCTGCCAAAGTAAGCATGCAGTCAAACTCAGAAAACACTAATACTACAATATGGTCATGTGTTAACCACTTAATTCTTGTATAAAGGTTAAAGGACAAGAGTATTAAAAATAACTACTAAAGCTACAGTAATTTGTTAATGGATACCCAATATCAGTTCTGTTCAGTCACTCAGTCGTGTCCAACTCTTTGTAACCCCATGAACCACAG
>SJYW01047729.1:42019-55513 GCA_006410735.1 Raphicerus campestris
TGTAAGACCTCGCGGCCTTTTCTCAGGATCTGTCGCTCCAAAGACCACAGTGACTCGAATTCGATGCAATAGGCAAGAGGATTTATTAGGCCACCGCGCCGGGGTTCAGTCTCCTTGGGAGGAGTGAAACCCGAACACTGGTCGAGAAGGGTTTTTATACCGAAAAATCACAGGCAGGTGGGAGTCGGGTCAGGATGTTGGGAACAATGTGATAGGGGGCCATAGGCAGGTGCAGGTGGGGTGAGGACGTTTGATTGGTGGGATAGGTCTGCAGGCTGGCTGACCACCCTGCGGCGGTTGGCCAATCCTTAGAAGAACAATTACCCGGAAAAGTCTGACAGAAAATACGTCGTTGAGAGGGGGTCTCTTTGCAAGGCCAGGAAACTAGGTTATAAGTCATCAGTTAAGAACTAATAGAAAAACTCACACTCACTACTATAGTGGAGCTTTGTCAAGGATCAGGAGGCTCTGAGTCACCAGATAAGGGGAAAGCTATTTTCCATGAGGCATGGCCTGCCTCCGGGGTTTTAACACAAAGGAGACTTAAAATTTTAACCTAGGTTCTTCAAATGTAATCCATTCATACTATGATATACTACTCAGCTATTATAAGGAAGCAACCATTCATACAAGCAACGGCTTGGATGATACTGAATTCAGGGGAATTATTTTGAGTGAAAAAAGCCAATTTCAAAAGTTATATACACAGTGACTCCATTTACATAGCGTTATGAAACAAAATATACAGAGGTGAAGATATACTGGTAGCCAGGGATTATGGAAGGGAGCAGGAAGGATGTAGCTGCGGCGTTACAAGGGTTTTATGTATGATTCTAGAGATGAAAATATTCTGTGGCTGTGATGGTCACAAAAAAAATCTATACATGAGACAAAATTTCATAGAACTAAATACAAGCAAGACAAATGAATGCCTATAAAAGATGAAATTTGAATAAAATGAGTGGATTACATTGATAGGAAATGTATGGTTATAACCTGTAACTATAGTTATGCAAGATGTTATAATGAAGAGGAAATCTTGAACAGTAAATGGAATTTCTCTGTATTATCTTATAGTTGTATGTAAATCTACATCTCAAAATTTAAAAAAAATAACTCCTGGCATTATGAAGAGAAGGTATAATTGGATTGCTACAATATCTGTGATCTCAGTGAGAAAATTTATGGAAGGATAGCTGTTGGTTTTATGGATTACATCATTCAAATTGCTCTTTTAAAATTCTCTTCTCTTGGATTGTGGCTGCTTGTGTTACAAACAAAAATAGAAGTAATTCCCTGTAGTGCCTATCTCGGTTCCCTTAACAACACTTCTTTAACCTTTGCATTGAATTTTAGCCACAAGGCGAGTTCTCTAAGTGCTTTCATGTTGTGAGTGATGCACCACCAACAAAATCACCTGGTATGTTAATAGAACAATGCAGAGTCCTACACTACCCCCTGGGCTGCTCAGAACCTGGGTGCATAGTAATTATCTCCAAGAAATGGTGTAAGGCTGCTTTTAAATGACTTCAGCACTTTAGTACTAGATGAAATACCCTATTTATAGAAAGGAAAGGAGTAAGCATCCTGGTTGAGGACATGCTTTGAAGCCAGCTAGGCATATGTCGGCTTTCTTTATCCATCACATCTTAACTATTGGAATTCCATCAAATGTATTGATTTTTTAAAATCTCAACTTCTTCTTTTTTAAATACTAATAATAGCACATGATTTTTTTAATTTTTATTTTATTTTATTCTACTTTACAATACTGTATTGGTTTTGCCATAATTTGACATGAATCAGCCACGTGTGTACATGTGCTCCCAGTCCTGAAACCCCCTCCCACCTCCCACCCCATATCATCTCTCTGGTGAACAGTCGATGTTAAAAATTTGTATTGCTTAGAAAATCGACTGAAAAAAAAAACTACACAGTAATATCCATACCTCTTTACCTCTCACTCCCTCTATCCATGTAGGTATGGATGGATGGATGTATCTATTTGTGGTATCTACTTTTCTATAAATTTAATATGTAAATGCTTATGTTTCCTATTTTAAACTGTAAACATTTTAGGACAAAGACTTGGATATTTGCTTTTTTAAAAAATATCTCATTAAGGTCCTGGATGCCCTATTGTTGCTGTTGTTCAGTTGACTTTTTTAAAATATTAATCAACATTTTCATCATCAACAATCAAAGTTAAATATTAAACTTTGTCTAACATTTTTACAAATATTTTTTCACTCTGTGTACCATAATTACTTTTAAAATAAGAATGCTTTTTATCACTTACTCTTAAATTCAGACTCTATGTAAATTTAAGATATTTAATTATAGAAGAAGGGATCAGCATGTAAATCATAAACAATAAAAAACTATGAAAATTTTGAAGATTATGTCTGCAGTGAACTATCTTATTTGATAATCTTAACTAGGTTAAAAAAAAACTAGAAAAATTGTTTTATAAAGAAATGCTTTCCCGTATGCTAGAATTCTTTTTTATAGAATTCTTATTCAACATGTGCTATATTTTTGATATAAATTTAATTTGTTCAATTGAGTTCAGTTAGTCTTGTCCAGCTTTTTGTGACCCCATGAACTGCAGCATGCCAGGCTTCCCTGTCCATCACCAACTCCCAGAACTTGCTCAAACTCATGTCCATCGAGTTGGTGATACCATCCAACAATCTCATCCTCTTTCATCCCCTTCTTCTCCTGCCTTCAGTCTTTCCCAACATTAGAGTCTTTTCAAAGGAGTCTGTTCTTTGCCTCAGGTGGCCAAAGTATTGGAGCTTCAGCATTAGCCCTTCCAATGAATATTCAAGGTTGATTTCCTTTATGATGGACTGCTTTGATCTTCTTGCTGTCCAAGGGACTCTCAGGAGTCTTCATCAGCACCACAGTTAGAAAGCATTAATTATTTGGTGCTCACTTTCTTTATGGTCCAACTCTCACATCCATACATGACTACTGAAAAAAAAAAGCTTTGGGTAAATAGATGTTTCTTGGCAATGTAATGTCTCTGCTTTTTAATATTCTGTCTAGGCTCTTCATAGCTTTTTTCCCAAGAAACAAGTGTCTTTTAATTTTATGGCTGCAGTCACCATCTGCAGTGATTTTGGAGCCCAAGAATATAAAATCTGTCACTGTTTCCATTTCCATTTTTCCCCATATATTTGCCATGAAGAGATGGGACCGGATGCCATGATCTTAAATTTTTTGAATGTTGAGTTTTAAGCCAGCTTTTTCACTCTCTTCTTTCACTGTCATCAAAAGGCTCTTTAGTGCCTGTTCACTTGCCACCATTAGGGTGGTATCATCTGCGTATTTGAGGTTATTGGTATTTCTCCCAGCATTCTTGATTCCACCTTTTGATTCATTCAGCTGGCATTTTTCATGATGTACTCTGCATAAAACTTAAATAAGTAGGGTGACAGTATACAGCTTTGATGTACTCCTTTCCCAGTTTTGAACCAGTCCATTGTTTCATGTCTGGTTCTAATTGTTGCTTCTTGACCTGCATATGGGTTTCTCAGGAGGTAAGTAAGGTGCTCTGATATTCCCATCTCTTTAAGAATTTTTCACAGTATGCTGTGATCCACACAGTCAAATCTTTAACATAGTCAGTGAAGAAGATGTTTATCTGGAATTCCCTCACTTTTTCTATGATCCAGTGGATATTGGCAATTTGATCTCTGGTACCTCTGCCTATTCTAAATCCAGCTTGAACATCTGGAAGTTCTTGGTTCATACACTGTTGAAGCCTCCCTTGAAGAATTTTGAGCATTACCTTGCTAACATGTGAAATGAGCACAATTGTATGTTGGTTCTAACATTCTTTGGCATTGCCCTTCTTTGAGATTAGAATGAAAACAGATTTTCCAGTTTGCTGAGTTTTCCAAATTTGCTGACATATTGCATGCATCACTTTAACAGCATCATCTTTTAGGATTTGAAACAGCTAAGCTGTAGTTCTATCTCCTCCACTAGCTTTGTTCATAGCCATGCCCACTTGACTGCACATTCCTGGTTGTCTGGCTCTAGCTGAGTGACCACACCATCATGCTTACTGGGGTCATTAAGACCTTTTTTGTATAGTTCTTCTGTGCCTTCTTGCCACCTCTTCCTAATCTCTTCTACTTTGGTTAGGTCTTTGCCATTTCTGTCCTTTATTATGCTCATCTTTGCATAAAATGTTCCCTTGGGATCCCTGATTTTCTTGAAAAGATCTCTAGTCTTTCCCATTCTATTGTTTTCTTCTATTTCTTTGCATTGTGCACTTAAGAAGGCTTTTTCTCCTTGCTTTTCTCTGGAACTCTGCATTCAGTTGGGTGTATCTTTGCCCTTTGTCTTTCACTTCTTTTCTCAATTCTTTGTAAGGCTTCCTTAGATAACTATTTTGCCTTCTTGCATTTCTTTTTCTTGGGGATAGACACTGCCTCCTGTACAGTGTTACCAACCTCCACCCATAGTTCTTCAGGCACTCTATCTGGATGCTCTGGTTGATTGAAAAAGTTCTTGATTGACGTCACCTTTAGTTATGCTGCTGCTGCTAAGTCGTGTCTGACTCTGTGACCCCAACAACGACAGCCCACCAGGCTCCCCAGTCCCTGGGATTCTCCAGGCAAGAACACTGGAGTAGGTTGCCATTGCCTTCTCTAATGCATGCAAGTGAAAAGTGAAAGTGAAGTCGCTCAGTTATGTCTGACTCTTCCCTACCCCATGAACTGCAGCCTACCAGGCTCCTCCACCCATGGGATTTTCCAGGCAAGAGTACTGGAGTGGGTTGCCATTGCCTTCTCCATCTTTACTTACAGATGTTGATAAATTTGGAAGAAGATTAGCATGTAGGTACTTTGTCCAATATTGTGAGAAGCAATTAACAAAATCCATGAATTATTTCTTTGCTATATCTTCTTATGTAATGTTCAAGTTCATGTTTGTCACCAGGATTTGATATTGACTTATCTTTCTAGAACACTTGGGCCCATATTTTTGTCATTTACCTTATCTCTAAATTGGCTTCAAAAGAAATGTAATTATTAATTAAATATTGACAGGGGATGAGCCATTATATTCCAGCATCTAACTAATATGCTGTTAAATATTATGGATTCATGAAAATTAACTCCCTGTTTTGAAATAAGTAATTTCTGTTTATTTTATCTCATTTTTGAGCTTACAAAAAGTCAGGCATACAACTCAGTTCAATGTGAATATACCCCTGACAGAACTGGAGGGTTTACCAGCTCTGCACATCTTGGCATAGACATTTGTTGAAAACAAATATTTTTTTTTCCCTTTCTCATTCTGCTGACATCTTAAGAACCACTATATTTATAGAATCATTGTGGCAAATTAGTCTCTAAATGATGTATGAAATGAAATATCTTTGCCAACTTCGGATAATCGACTGGGATCTGCTGTGCTCAGTTACTTCTTTGAATGTGTATTTGTGTTCAATTGTATTTATTGTTCCTCTTTTTTTTCTTTACTGTAAATGTATTTAAATTTCTTTTTCAAAAATTAATCTAAGATATTGGGATAATCATTTAGACCTGATAAACAAGTATTGAGATTAACTTCAGAAATTATATTGTGGAATATAAATGTATGCACATATTATTTATGTGCAGAAACACAGATATAATTTATTTAGGTTACAGCAACTTTCCAAAGTCACTTAGGTCAATTATGTGCTAGGTATGTAAATTTATTCAAAGAATTCTGAGCCACATTAACAATACCTGAAAATTCTTGCACTGTACTAACATCAAAGAGCTGAGTCACACATGTTTAAGACTGATATAAGATCCTTGAGTTTCAGACTATCCACAGGTTTCAAAATTAATTTTCAAAGCAGTAAATGTATTAAACCATAGAGATTTGGAAAACAGAAATGCTCTTTGAACTTCAATTTAAAGTTTGAATAATAGACTTTTTCTCATTGTAAAACTAGATGCTTATTTTTTCTGAAAATAATGTGACATCATTAGTCTCTGTGGATATTTTCAAATACCCCAGAAGGATAAATATATATTTAATGTAACAAAAAATATAAGTAAATGTCCAAAGACGAGACTCTGTTACAGATACAGCAAGGATTCATAACCATTTACCCTCTTCTCTTTGGGCATATTTTAGTTTAATTCATCTTTTCTTAGAGATACAAGATAAAGGAGAAACGGAGCTAGCACCCTCTAGTCATGATGTAAGGAATAAAATCTTAATATCAATTAATAACTCACAATTTCTACCTCATTTCTTGTTATATTTCAGAGGAGATATATTTTCTCTCTTTTTTAAATTGAAATATAGTCAATTTACATTATTGTGTTGGTTTCTGGTAAACAGCTAAATGATTCAGTTATATATATATGTATATATGTATACATGCACATACATATATATATATATATACACTATTTTTCAGATTATTTTGCATTATAGGTTATTAAAATATATTGAATGTATTTCCCTGTGCTATACAGCAGGTCCTTGTTGTTTATCATTTTTGTATATACTGATTTGTATCTGCTAACCCCAAACTCCTAATTTATCCCTCCCTGCCCTTTCCCCTTTGATAGCCATCAGATTGTTTTCTATGTCTGAGAGCCTGTTTTGTAATAAGTTCCTTTTTACCATGTTTTAGAGTCCATGTGTAAGATATCAGAGTTACTTGTCTTTCTCTCTCTGATGTACTTCAGTTAGTATGATATTCTCTAGGTCCATGCATGTTGCTGTGCTTCCTCAATGGCTCAGTGGATAAAGAATCCACCTGCAATGCAAGAGATATGGAAGATGCAGGTTCAATCCCTGGGATGGGAAGATCCCCTGGAGGAGGAAATGACAACCCACTCTAGTATTCTTGCCTGAGAAATCCCATGGACAGAGGAGTCTAGCAGACTACAGTACATGGGATCACAAAGAGTCAGACATGACTGAGCGATTAAATACTTATCCATGTTGCTGCAAATGGCATTATTTCATTCTTTATTATGGCTGAGTAATATTCCATTGTGTATATACACACACAGAATATTCTCTATCCATTCTTTCATTGATGGACATATTTTTGTGTGCGTATGTTTGTCATTGTAATTAGTNAGTCTAGCAGACTACAGTACATGGGATCACAAAGAGTCAGACATGACTGAGCGATTAAATACTTATCCATGTTGCTGCAATTGGCATTATTTCATTCTTTATTATGGCTGAGTAATATTCCATTGTGTATATACACACACAGAATATTCTCTATCCATTTTTTCATTGATGGACATATTTTTGTGTGCGTATGTTTGTCATTGTAATTAGTACCGCTAACATTGTAATGCATGTATATTTTTGATTTTGAATTTTCTTTTTTTCTGTATGTAAGTCCAAGAATGGAATCACAGGATCATTTAGTAACTCTGTTTTTCATTTTTCAAGGAACTTCCATGCTATTTGCCCTAGTGGCTGTACCAATTTACATGCCCACCAACAGTGTAAGAGGGTTCCCTTTTCTCCACATCCTCTTCAGTATTTATTGTTTGTAGATTTTTTGATGATGGCTTTCTGCCCAGTGTATGATATCTCCCAGTGTGTGATATCTGTAATTTTGATTTTCATGTCTCTAATAATTAGTGATGTTGGGCATCTTTGCAAGTGCCTTTTTAACTATCTGTATGACTTCTTTGGAGTAATGTCTGTTTAGGTCTTCTGCCCATTTTTCTTTTTTTTTTTTTCCTTTTTAGCTGCTTGAGCTGTTTGTCCCTTTTAAATTTACACAGACAAACTGTTCAATGCATCTTGAGAGACGTAGGTTGATGTCTGTCCCTACCTTAAGTTGGATTTCCCATGAAAAAGATTTGGAGAAGAGATTCTACCTAAGGATTTATTAATAATTGGAGAGTGCTCTTGGGAATAACTTCTGCAAGGAAGTAAGAGAAACAGGCCTGAGTGGAGGAAGCTAATTTCCAATGCAGTTGGAAGAGAAAGAAAGTTATAATATTAGTTGCTCAGTGGTGTCCAGTGTCTGACTCTTTGAGACCCCTTGGACTGTAGCCTGCCAGGCTCCTCTGTCCATGGAATTCTCCAGGCATGTAGCCATTCCCTTCTCCAGGGGATCTTCCTGATCCAAGTATCACACCTGGGTTTCCTGCATTGCAGGAAGATTCTTTACCATGTGAGCCACCAGGGCAAGCCCACAATCAATTTAATGAGAAGTTCTAGAATTGGGACAGCTCTTAATATTTGTGCCAAATTTAGGCTAGCTGGATAGGTCTGTATCTCCCCACACTGATCTTCCCCTGGAGAGAGTGAGCCATAGGGTGACACAATTCACTTTGGCCAAGTGCAAGTCTCTGTAAGCATCTCAGCTGTGAGTCACCGGAAGCCTAAATCTCCAGAGCTTTAGTGGCCCATTCCTAATGGTCAGAGGTGATATTATATAACACAAAGTCCTGCCAAAATAAAATATTCTGTAAGATCTTACACAATGGTTCTGTTCATTACACTTTCAATAGGAAAGGATAATCCATACTTGTGTCATATTTATCCAGTCAAAAAGGATTACTGCATTTCCAGGGTATAATGTATTTGTTGTAATCAATTAATCACTATGTGGATAATTAACCTCTTCACAGAATGATGTTTGATTAGGTGCTCAGTATTTATTTCTGTTTCTGTAAGATCTGAGATTCCCCAATAGCAGTAGCTAAATTAAATTTGGAGAATGGAAGGCTAAGAGTTGATAGCTGTTAGACTCCATTCCAAAGCAGTTTAGACTCCACCTCTAGTCATTATGACTACTCTATTCATGAGCCTGCTCTTGGAGAGCTGAAGAAAGGGGCGGGTTGACATCAACTGGATGAGTTGTTGGATCTGCATAGCTTTTTAGAGTCTCTTCCATGTGAGTTGCCTTGTACCCATCCCTATAAGGCCATCCATATAACTCTTGTCCATGCCTCCTTATCCTCCCCAATTCTCTCAGTCTCCTTCAAGGCCCCAGCCAGCTAGCCAAGCCATTTACTACCCCTTTTATTTCACATGCATACTGATTTTAAGATACTTCTGTGTAGCAAGTCAGTGAGTAGGTGTGACACCTAAGGCTCAGCACCATGGAAAGATTTCACCTCATTATTACCTTTCAGTGCCACCTCTGACTGAATGTTAATGAAGCAGCAATACACTTTTTCCTTCACACCTATACAAAGAGCCACATCATCCATGAACTGCCTTTAGGTCATATCCTTTTCTATCATAAGAGAATTCTTCCAAATATAGATACAAGCGTGAGTTGAGAGAGCTATAATTTGAATAATTTCAAATACAGATATAAGGATTATGTCATCTATCTTCTAGGTTTGTTGAAAGAAAAAATGAGATAATGAATATGTAAAATCTATTGGGGTATCAGAAATTATGCTATTATTTGTATTTTTTATCATATAACAAAATGAAAATTATATTATGATAAGCAGAGGCTCAGTAATCAGATTAGCTACAATAACATTTGTGATCTTGAGCTAAAATAGAAAAAAAGAAAAGGTAAACATTAATATGCTTCCCTGGTGGCTCAGAAGTTAAAGAGTTTGCCTGCAGTGCAGGAGACCTGGATTTGATCCCTGAGTCAGGAAGATACCCTGGAGAAGGAAATGGCAACCCATTCCAGTATTCTTGCCTGGAGAATCCCATGGACGGTGGAGCCTGGTGGGCTACAGTCCACATGGTCGCAAAGAGTCGGACACTACTTCACTTTCACTTTTCACTTTCAAACATTAATATATATGCTAGGAGTTCTACATATATTGTCTTAGAAGATTCAAGAGTTAATAAAAGAAGAACTATGTCAAAATGTAAAGTAACATACTGCTTCTTTCATCAAGGAGATCTTGATATAAACAAACAAACAAATGAAAGATTACTGAAACAGTTGCAAGGAATAATGCTCCCAGGACAAAGCTTGATTATGTCACAAATTTTCTTTTATTCTTTACACTCAGAAGAAAGGTGTTTTAGGCTCTAAAAGCATATGTTCCCTAACTAGTCCTGTATTGATGATCAGGTGAATTTCTCTTTGTAGATTAGCTAATCAACTACACACAGACACACATACTTACACATAGAAACACACACACACATATGCACACACACACACACCCTACTACCTACAACTTCTTTGCCTATTGCTAGCCTGTGACCAAATCAAAATTTTGTAATGCATGTGGATTTATAGGAAAAGTAACAGCATGTATAGCTCCAAAATTTTTTTTAACACAATTGAATAAAAGTGTGATGAGAATGCCAGATATTTGATACTGATTTATATTAAGTAATATTACAATATGTGCATTTCAAGAGAAAAATCCTTTTACTTATAATCAATTTGTATTAATAGTTTACCTTACTATTTTTATTTCAGTAGTACTAAGGTTGAATAGCATACCTTAGATCTTATTGGCTAGACAGCTTATTGAGCAGTGGTATGAAATCAGCTTAGAGATTATCATTTAAATCATCCTCAAAATGATAGACTTGCATATGTATAGCTAAATTAATGATATCTGTCTGAAGCACTATAAAGTTTATGGTTTGGAACTGATGAACTCTTAGGTTATTTGCTCTTCTAGAATTTGAATACTGATACCTTTAGTTACAAATATTCTCTCTGATTAAATGGCTTTAACTCAAAGAATCAAATGTTCAATCTAAATCAGTGGTAAATTACATTTGATTTTTTTAATTACAAAACTTTTGAACATTACATTCCATTTCTACTACAAAGATTTTGATACTTGACAGGTTCAGTTAACTGCTTTCTGTTAGTGAAATTAGAGAGCCTGTATTTTATATTCTTACCATGGGTGATTATGTCAAGATAGATGTTTTAATGGTTTGGTGCATAATCTGGCAGTCAGGAGAATGTAAGGCACTAACAGTAAATCATATGTCATTTGGCAACAAGATCTTTTATATAGCCCGTTTTTCTGTGACTTTTTAAAATATAGTTTTCTTTAAGTCTTACAACTACATATTGCATCTGTAAGTTTCAGCCTATACTGAAATTCATATGAATGAAACATAAAAAATAAAATATAAGAAGCCATACTAAAACTAACATCAATTTTCTTTTTAATCCCCCTGATTGTTCTCTAAACTTCTATATACTGCTTTTTATAATTGTATTATCTATAAATAAATATTGAAACAATTTGGGGTTCTATTGAGATTATATAAAATGATTTTCTTCTGTCTAGGTTCTAAGACTACTAAGGAAGCAATGAGACTTCCAGTTATGTCAACCAGTTTAAATGAACACCATTGACAAAGTATATTTAGAACACAATCTAGTATTTTATGATCACTAAAAATTGTATTTCATAGATACACAGTAAACAACATTTTAAGTGAAAGTAACTTTTCTATTCCTTTATAAAAAGAAAGCTAGTTGCAGTTGCCTATTAATAGGTACCACAATAAAGAATATATTACACACCTGTTATCTTCTCGCCTAAACAAAAAAAAAAGTATAGCTATATCCTGACTCAGAGAAGGCAATGGCAACCCACTCCAGTACTCTTGCCTGGAAAATCCCATGGACAGAGGAGTCTGGTGGGCTGCAGTCCATGGGGTCGCTACGAGTCGCACACGACTGAGCGACTTCACTTTCATTTTTCACTTTCATGCACTGGAGAAGGAAATGGCAACCCACTCCAGTGTTCTTGCCTGGAGGATCCCAGGGATAGGGGAGCCTGGTGGGCTGCTGTCTATGGGGTTGCTGAAGCAACTTAGCAGCAGCAGCAGCAGCATACCCTGCCTGGTTAATATGCTTTTTCTAGAATTACAAAATACAATTGTCAGTGGACATAAGCTAAATTTTGAGTTCAGTTCCTAAGGTACTGTTCCTTGAATCTGATATTCAATTAGTTAGTGAAACAAAGCCAATACGCTGATTACAGAAGGAAGAGACTTACTAGGTGAGCAGAACTAACAAATTACCAAAAATACCCAAACCAAGCCTAAACTAAAAAATCTCCACCACAAATAGGATATAGAATTATTTTGACTATAAAGACTCTAACATGAGTAATCCAACAATTCTTAATGAATGGACTGAATGAAAAATTTCTGTGATATTGCCTACCATTCATATTATTTTTTTAAAACTAAAAATTATTTTTAAGTACATATTTTTAAAATGAATTTAGGACTATTTAGAAGCAAAACTCTAAACTATCTCAATGAAAAGAGACTTCTGGTATTGAGAAATATAAAAGTTCTGAGAGGAGCTCAGGACACAATATTTCCATTTGTTTTTGCAAAGATTATCACCCAAGATTTTTAGTGTATTTACAATATGTTATATCAAAGAGAATATTAATCTATTTTAATTCCATTAACAATAAAGTTCAGTTCAGTTTAGTCGCTCAGTTGTGTCTGACTCTTCGCGACCCCATGAACTGCAGCACGCCAGGCCTCCCTGTCCATCATCAACTCCAGGAGTTCACTCAGACTCACATTCATTGAGTCAGTGATGTCATCCAGCCATCTCATCCTCGGTCATCTCCTTCTCCTTCTGCCCCCAATCCCTCCCAGCATCAGAGTCTTTTCCAGTGAGTCAACTCTTCACATGATGTGGCCAAAGTACTGGAGTTTCAGCTTTAGCATCATTCTTTCCAAAGAACTCCCAGGGTTGATCTTCTTTAGAATGGACTGGTTGGATCTCCTTGCAGTCCAAGGGTCTCTCAAGAGTCTTCTCCAACACCATAGTTCAAAAGCATCAATTCTTCAGTGCTTAGCCTTCTTCACAGTCCAACTCTCACATCCATACATGACCACAGGAAAAACCATAGCCTTGACTAGATGGACCTTAGTCAGCAAAGTAATGTCTCTGCTTTTGAATATATTATCTATGTTGATCATAACTTTTCTTCCAAGGAGTAAGCATCTTTTAATTTCATCGCTGCAGTCACCATCTGCAGTGATTTTGGAGCCCCCTAAAATAAAGTTTGACACGGTTTCCACTGTTTCTCCATCTATTTCCCATGAAGTGATGGGACCAGATGCCATGATCTTTGTTTCCTGAATGTTGAGCTTTAAACCAACTTTTTTGCTTTCCTCTTTCACTTTCATCAAGAGGCTCTTTAGTTCTTCTTTACTTTCTGCCATAAGGGTGGTATCATCTGCATATCTGAGGTTATTGATATTTCTCCCAGCAATCTTGATTCCAGCTTGTGTTTCTTCTAGTCCAGCATTTCTCATGATGTACTCTGCATATAAGTTAAATAAACAGGGTGACAGTATACAGGCTTGACGTACTCGTTTTCTTATTTGGAACCAGTCTGTTGTTCCATGTCCAGTTCTAACTGTTGCTTCCTGACCTGCATACAGATTTCTCAAAAGGCAAGTTAGGTGGTCTGGTGTTCCCATCTCTTTCAGCATTTTCCACAATTTATTGTGATCCACACAGTCAAAGGCTTTGGCATAGTCAATAAAGCAGAA
>SJYW01047729.1:58468-72127 GCA_006410735.1 Raphicerus campestris
TTCTTCAGTGCTTAGCCTTCTTCACAGTCCAACTCTCACATCCATACATGACCACAGGAAAAACCATAGCCTTGACTAGATGGACCTTAGTCAGCAAAGTAATGTCTCTGCTTTTGAATATATTATCTATGTTGATCATAACTTTTCTTCCAAGGAGTAAGCATCTTTTAATTTCATCGCTGCAGTCACCATCTGCAGTGATTTTGGAGCCCCCTAAAATAAAGTTTGACACGGTTTCCACTGTTTCTCCATCTATTTCCCATGAAGTGATGGGACCAGATGCCATGATCTTTGTTTCCTGAATGTTGAGCTTTAAACCAACTTTTTTGCTTTCCTCTTTCACTTTCATCAAGAGGCTCTTTAGTTCTTCTTTACTTTCTGCCATAAGGGTGGTATCATCTGCATATCTGAGGTTATTGATATTTCTCCCAGCAATCTTGATTCCAGCTTGTGTTTCTTCTAGTCCAGCATTTCTCATGATGTACTCTGCATATAAGTTAAATAAACAGGGTGACAGTATACAGGCTTGACGTACTCGTTTTCTTATTTGGAACCAGTCTGTTGTTCCATGTCCAGTTCTAACTGTTGCTTCCTGACCTGCATACAGATTTCTCAAAAGGCAAGTTAGGTGGTCTGGTGTTCCCATCTCTTTCAGCATTTTCCACAATTTATTGTGATCCACACAGTCAAAGGCTTTGGCATAGTCAATAAAGCAGAAGTAGATGTTTTTCTGGAACTCTCTTGCTTTTTCCATGATCCAGCAGATGTTGGCAATTTGATCTCTTGTTCCTCTCCCTTTTCTAAAACCAGCTTGAACATCTGGGAGTTCATGATTCACGCATTGCTGAAGCCTGGCTTGGAGAATTTTGAGCATTACTTCCAGCGTGTGAGATGAGTGCAATTGTGCGGTAGTTTGAGCATTCTTTGGCATTGCCTTTCTTTGGGATTGGAATGAAAATGGACTTTTTTCAGTCCTCTGGCCACTGCTGAGTGTTCCAAATTTGCTGGCATATTGAGTGCAGCACTTTCACAGCATCATCTTTCAGGATTTGAAACAGCTCCACTGGAATTCCAGCACCTCCACTAGCTTTGCTCGTAGTGATGCTTTCTAAGCCCCATTTGACTTCAGATTCCAAGATGTCTGGCTCTAGATTAGTGATCACTTCATCATGATTATCTGAGTCGTGAAGATCTTTTTGTACAGTTCTTCCGTGTATTCTTGCCACCTCTTCTTAATATCTGCTGCTTCTGTTAGATCCATGCCATTTCTGTCCTTTTCGCACCTATCTTTGCATGAAATGTTCCCTTGGTATCTCTAATTTTCTTGAAGAGATCTCTAGTCTTTCCCATTCTGTCCTTTTTCTCTATTTCTTTGCATTGATCGCTGAAGAAGGCTTTCTTATGTCTTCTTGCTATTCACTGGAACTCTGCATTCAGATGCTTATATTTTTTCTTTTTCTCCTTTGCTTTTCTCTTCTCTTTTCACAGCTATTTGTAAGGCCTCCCCAGACAGCCATTTTGCTTTTTTGCATTTCTTTTGCATGGGGATGGTCTTAATTCTTATCTCCTGTACAATGTCACGAACCTCATTCCATAGTTCACCAGGCCCCCTATCTATCAGATCTAGGCCCTGAAATCTATTTCTCACTTCCACTGTATAATCATAAGGAATTTGATTTAGGTCATACCTGAATGGTCTAACGGTTTCCCTACTTTCTTCAATTCAAGTCTGAATTTGGTAATAAGGAGTTCATGATCTGAGCCACAAAGTTATTGATAGAAAAATAATATATAAACCAGAATCTATCTTTTCTTTGAACATGTACATTTTTCTATGAGACAAACTTAAAGTGTTAGTCACTTGGTTGTGTCTAAGTGTTGCAACCCCATGGACTGTAGCCCGCCAGGCTCCTCTGTCCATGGAATTCTCCAGGACAGAATACTGGAGTGGGTAGCCTTTCTCTTCTCCAGAGGATTTTAATGGTAGTAATTTATTCTAGTGTGAGGCTTGCCTTCTCATTTTTGTGATGGTGTCTTTAGAACAAGTGTCGACAAACAATAACCCATGGATTAAATCCAGCTTGCTACCTGATTTTTGTAATAAAGTTTATTGGAACACAGTCTCACGCATTAGTTTATGTATTGCCATCATGAGTTCAGTTCAGTTCAGTTCAGTCACTCAGTTGTGTCCGCCTCTTTTTGACCCCATGAATCACAGCACTCCAGGCCTCCCTGTCCATCACCAACTCCCAGAGTTTACCCAAACTCATGTCTGGTGATGCCATCCAGCCATCTCATCCTCTGTTGTCCCCTTCTCCTCCTGCCCCCAATCTCTCCCAGCATCAGGGTCCTTTCCAATGAGTCAACTCTTTGCATCAGGTGGCCAAAGTATTGTAGTTTCTGCTATAGCATCAGTCCTTCCAATGAACACCCAGGACTGATCTCCTTTAGGACGGACTGGTTGGACCTGCTTGCAGTCCAAGGGACTCTCAAAAATCTTCTCCAACACCACAGTTCAAAAGCATCAATTCTTTGGCACTCAGCTTTCTTCACAGTCCAAATCTCACATCCATACATGACTACTGGAAAAACCATAGCCTTGACTAGATGGACCTTTGTTGGCAAAGTAATGTCTCTGCTTTTCAATACCCTACCTAGGTTGGTCATAACTTTCCTTCCAAGGAGTAAGCATCTTTTAATTTCATGGCTGCAGTCACCATCTGCAGTGATTTTGGAGCCCAAGAATATAAAGCCTGACACTGTTTCCACTGTTTCCCCATCTACTTCCCATGAAGTGATGGGACCAGATGCCATGATCCTCGTTTTCTGAATGTTGAGCTTTAAGCCAACTTTTTCACTCTCCTCTTTCACTTTCATCAAGAGGCTTTTGAATTCCTCTTCACTTTCTGCTATAAAGATGGTGTCATCTGCATATCCGAGGTTATTGATATTTCTCCCAGCAATCTTGATTCCAGCTTGTGTTTCTTCCAGCCAATCATTTCTCATGATGTACTCTGCATATAAGTTAGATAAGCAGGGTGACTATATACAGACTTGACGTACTCCTTTTCCTATTTGGAACCAGTCTGTTGTTCCATGTCCAGTTTTAAAAGCTGAGTTAAATAGTGTTAAATAGCTTGTGGCTCCCAAGGCCTCTCATGTTTATTCAATCTTCACAGAAAAAGTTCACCAACTACTGCTTTAGAAAAGCAGAATTAATTTTTATAAAATACAATATATGGTATATTTTTATACTTTTATGTTACTATTTTTATGNCAGTTTTAAAAGCTGAGTTAAATAGTGTTAAATAGCTTGTGGCTCCCAAGGCCTCTCATGTTTATTCAATCTTCACAGAAAAAGTTCACCAACTACTGCTTTAGAAAAGCAGAATTAATTTTTATAAAATACAATATATGGTATATTTTTATACTTTTATGTTACTATTTTTATGCTATGAAAACTTTGTGTATAATACAATACTGAAGTTGTTTTATTTCATTATGACATAATATAATAATAATTTAATAATCTTACATTATTCTCTTTCTTACATTTGTTTCTAGGAGTTTTAGGTGTTAGAAAGCAAAGTTCCTCCCCACCATGAGAAAGAATATCAATTTATTTCAGCATCATTTGTTGGAAAAACAACACTTTTCCTATTGAATTACCTTAGCACTTGAGTCTAAAGTCAGTTGACTATCTGTATATTTATCTATCAGAACTTCTTCTCTGTTATTTTTGTATATCATCATATTAATACCATACAGTATATTTCTGTCACTTATAGTAAGTCTTGAAATTATGTAGTCATCTTTTCTCCAGATTATGTTGCCTATTCTAAGTTCTTTGAACTTCCATATTAATTTTAGCTTAGGCTTGTCAATTTCTTTAAAAAAGCATTATGACATCTTATCAGGGTGGCATTGCTCCATATTTTAACTTGTGGTGGGTAATTATCTTAGTAGTGTTAATTCTTCCAATCAATAAATATGATATATTTTTTAACATTTATTTGCTATTTATTATAGTGCTGCTGAACAGTTTCCAACCTTTTTTTTTTATTTTTGGTGAAATTATTCACACCTTAAACAAATAGTAAGCTAAATAAAACATTTAAAGTACTAATTTTCAGTCCCTGAACAATAGACAGTACGAGGCAGTAATCTCTGTGGTAAAAGTCTTAGCAATCTTTAAGTCTCAGGTATAAATTACATTTTCTGTTCCTCTAATGTATTAGCAAATTCTAGAGATAAATCAAATGCTTTTTTTTTTTTTAATTGAAAAAGTACATAGTACTCTTAGGGCAAGAAAGTGAGAAATAAACTACTATTAGTATGTAGAAATTTCTAATTTTTTGTTGATTAGGAAGACTGGCATTTCAGATGTGATGATACTGGATATCTGTTGATGGGGATAAATTCAGGCTCTCAGAATTGTGAGTTTTGGAGTTGTCATGGAGGCAGTATTGCTACGAGCAGTTTTGGACTGATGGGACTAAAGGCTTATGCGATATAATATCAGTGGAGCTATTTCAAAGTGTTATCCATGATATTATAACCCATCACACTAAGGAAATTGTGAAGCTCTACTCACCACTCTTTGTAGATGGTCACATTATTGAGTAAATCATTTCTATGTATTCAAATTGGCCAAGTATTATCTAGAATACTACTGTCTGCAACGTGTCTTCCCCAATTAAGAATTATAACAATAATAGTTTAAAATGTTCACCACTATTCATTGCTTAGCTTCTGTCTTCCTGACATAGTACTAAGCACTTCATTTGTATTTTCTGATTTAAATTCTCACAGCAACACTATATAAGAATAATATTTCCCATTTTACAGTAAGGAGAATTAGGTAGCATTAACCAAAGATTCTTGGATAAATCCAGTATTTGAATTAAAGTCTTTTTAGAAAATTGCGTGCTTCAGATTAACACACTATATCACCTCTTTGAAAGTAATTTCATAGAGATCAATTTACCATGGAAATGTTTCAGAAATTTCATTGGTTCTCCCTAGTGTGTAATTGGTTCTGGCCAAATTCTCAATCTTGAGAGAATAAGCAAAGTCACCTCCATGAGCTTAAGAAGGCTTGATCACACTCCCAGCTATAGTCAGCTAACAGAGATTAGGGTATGCAACAGTTGATTAATTCCTTCACCTAAGTGAGATCATAGAGCTTCATGCAGTTCTTCTATTTATAGACTTGGACAAAGAGCTAAAAGTTTCCTTGCTTTTTTGGGGGAATTTATATCATTATTCATTTTTCTTATTTTCCTTCAGTTTCTAAAATGAGAGAAGGACTTACCTTTCAGCTCCTTCACACTAAACATCCATAAAGCTGACTTTACTGTGCCCTGAATAAATAGCATCTACATACAAAGGAGCACATCTGCATAGAAAAGCTGACAGTGAATCTTTCTGCAGAAAATTTGAGAGCCCCATTGGTGTTCAGTAGAAGCTTCATTTTTCTTCTGCTAGCTTTGATTACTGCTAGATCTGCTGCTGTCAGAAAAACTAAAAAGGAAACTGAAAAACTTGATTAGAGCGTCAGAGTCTGAGGTCCATAACCAGGGCTGAAAATCAAGGCAATTCTTTTATTTGCAGTTTTTCCAGTCCATTCTGAACCCTGGGATTTCTTTGGAAGGAATGATGCTAAAGCTGAAACTCCAGTACTTTGGCCACCTCATGCAGAAAGTTGACTCATTGGAAAAGACTTTGATGCTGGGAGGGATTGGGGGCAGGAGGAGAAGGGGACGACAGAGGATGGGATGACTGGATGGCATCACTGACTTGATGGACGCTCATGTGAGTGAACTCCGGGAGCTGGTGATGGACAGGGAGGGCTGGCGTGCTGCGATTCATGGTGTCGCAAAGAGTTGGACAGGACTGAGCAACTGACCTGAACTGAACTGAACTGAACTGTTCATATATTTAAAAAGATGGGGGCGGACTTAGGTAACTAAATAGGGTGAGTTTAGAATTATTTTGAAAACAGGCCTCATGGAATATGAGATACTACAATTTGGGACAGTTAGTAGAAAATTTTTCCCTGATGCTGAGTAAGTGAGATGTAACTGTTCCTTATACAGTGTTGATAAGGAACTATGTGTGAAGAAGACATTTGTTAGTATTAACCCACAGTGGCTATCTTGAGACAAACCCATAATGGCAGTCCTGAGTTTTGCACTTTGAGATAATATACATTTAGGAAGCAAGTTTGGATCCATAAATCCACAAGAATAGGAATATAGCAGGAACTGGTCCTGAAAGAAAATATCTAGAATGATGCTCCAGCCTAAGAAGATGGAACAAGTGGGGTTTATGAACTAAGACTTGGACCAGTTCTCTGAATCAAGGGGTTAAAATTATTATGAACTAACTATTCTTAAGGTCACTATGATAAATGACCAATCGTAGCACCGACAAGAATCATTTCATTTATGTAGAGCAGGCCTAAATTTAGCCTGACTTTATTATAAATTAAAGATCATGAGTGTTTTTTACAAAGTGCATTTCTTGAAAGTTTCTATGTTTTAACATTAAAAAAAGTGGCCATATTATATGTATGTGTGTGTGTGTGTATTTGCAAATTGAGAGTGCATTCTTGAAATATTCTGACTGGAAGTAGAGATTAACATATGTGGTATAGGAAAACATTCATCTTGAGAGGCCTAGAGACAATGAAAATCAATGAAAAGGTATCAGTTGGAATAACAGAGTGGGTTCAGTGAGAAGCCTGGGTGTTTGTTAGCTAACAATGAACATATCTATGTCTGCAGCAAAGATGCCAGTGGGTAAGGAGACACATTTGTTACCCACACAAACCTAAAATCAAGTCTCAAGAGTGCACAGTTCTCAGTGCAGGCATGAAACTGAACAACCTCTCTTGTTGAAACCAGCTTTGTATGGTCCTCCCAAGTTTCTCAAGGTGGCTGATGATTCTTCTGTGTAAGGGAGGCCAGCTAAGACAGAATATACTGAACCCGCCAGGGAATGGTTTTAGGTCTCCTCATTAAACAGCTATAGATTATGCAGATGGGAATCTTTTACATCCAGTTGAAAAATCTGCTTGATGCATCTTTTCCTGTCTCTTTTTGAGGTACTTGAAAGATCTCTAAATTTAGAAACAAGAAATTGGTTTCATATATCAACGTTGTCACTTAACAGCTGTGTGATGTGGGACAGAAAAAACTCAGTTTTTCAAATTTTCTTAGGTTCAGATTCTCTAAGAGCCTCTCTTAGGTTCTCTGAGGGTTCAGATTCTCTTACTTTGTAGTTACTTTGATTGTGCAATGCTGAGAGCAGCAAAATTGGACCCTGGAATTGAACCAAGGAGGGTCTCTAAAGCATTGATTTCAGTTAAAAGTTCTAGATAGCTGAAGTTTTCTAAGTCCCTTTTTCCAGCTAAAAAATATTTAGTTTTAGAGAGCAGTAGCTTTTTATTCAATAGTTGCTCATTATTGGGGCAGAACTACCAACTTTCTGTTATCTTGAATATGTAAGGTTGGGTACAGAAGCAGGAGGAAAAAACCTCACATTGCTCTGCGTGTGTGAGAGAGAGAGGGTACATAAATGTGAGTATACACGTGTGCATATATTTGAGTATGCATGTGTACGGTTGTGAAATTGTGTGAATATATGTTAATGAGTGATGTCTGTGAGTGTGAGTATAATTAAAGTGAAACAAAATTAAAGCAACTGTAAAACTGAAACCAATTGTTAGTTGAGTGAATAGAGAGGCAATTCTGAAAGGAGTTATGTTATGACTGTTTATTTTGTTACAATGGCTATCAAAATTAAGCCTAGCTTTAAGGCCAAATAAATTTGAATTCATACACCTATTATGAAATAAATAGTGCATGAATTCAAAGGGTAGAAAATTGATAATTGAATTTGTAAATGTATTCTCGTTCTTTTGGTAAGCATTTCCATCATTTTGTGATGTGCATACACAGTTATCTACTATATTAAAATGAGATAGCTCAGGCATTATTTTGAAAAGTATAATCAATAAACACTATCCATAAACATAATGTATTGCCATAAAGACAAGATTGATTAATTCTGCAATAGTTAGATTTTTTTCAATATATTTTAGCAAAATTCAGTTTCTGCACATGGCTATGTACAGAGTAAGCCCATAAATCTAATGCATAATGATGCATGTGTATTATTCAAAATTCACATCAACAGTATTCTTACAATAAAAATGAATTACTTCAATAATTTTTAATTTAATCTTGAAATTCGGTGTTAAGAAGGAATCTTAGAATTAAATTAATCCAGTCACCTCACTTTATATGAAGAAATTTAAACTCTCATTATTAATAGACTACTAAATGACTCATTCCTTGTGAAACTCAGATCTATCATTAAAGTCACATGACTGTGTACTTTTCAGTGGAAATCTTACATCTTTGCCTTTGAATATTTTAGTATTCTATAAATTTAGAGATCTTAAGCACTTTGTCCCATTTTTCCTAGACAGGGAAATTTTAAGAGAAAAATGTGCTATTGGCACTTGAGTTTTACATAACTCTTAAACATCTTATATTTCATACTGTGTGATGTGAATTTTGATGTGTGGGTGAGATGGAAGGCTCTATATGTAGATATAGGACATACGCCTGGATAAGTTGATGTAGGAGGAAGACTATAATTTTTACTGTATTGAGAAAAGGTATAAAAATTGTTACTGTCTATCTGGGAGATCTGAAATATATTGTTGAAACCTGATTGTGTAGAACTTTACCAATACACTGGTGACTGCCAAATTAACATTTTCCACTAAAAGACTTCTTGAGTTTTTGGCCTTTTTATATAATGTTTTATTCCGACTTGGACATCTCAAATTCATCACACCAAAACCTCCTCATCTTCTCTTCAAGTCTATTCCTAACCTGGATCTTGGTGTTAATATGATGATTTCTTCAGTCAACCGAGTAAGAAATTCAACATTAATTTAAGATTCACCCTTCATTTCTCTCCTACTCTCAACCCAATTAAACCTTCATATTTTATACCCTAAATATTTATTGTATCTCCTNATGTGGTATAGGAAAACATTCATCTTGAGAGGCCTAGAGACAATGAAAATCAATGAAAAGGTATCAGTTGGAATAACAGAGTGGGTTCAGTGAGAAGCCTGGGTGTTTGTTAGCTAACAATGAACATATCTATGTCTGCAGCAAAGATGCCAGTGGGTAAGGAGACACATTTGTTACCCACACAAACCTAAAATCAAGTCTCAAGAGTGCACAGTTCTCAGTGCAGGCATGAAACTGAACAACCTCTCTTGTTGAAACCAGCTTTGTATGGTCCTCCCAAGTTTCTCAAGGTGGCTGATGATTCTTCTGTGTAAGGGAGGCCAGCTAAGACAGAATATACTGAACCCGCCAGGGAATGGTTTTAGGTCTCCTCATTAAACAGCTATAGATTATGCAGATGGGAATCTTTTACATCCAGTTGAAAAATCTGCTTGATGCATCTTTTCCTGTCTCTTTTTGAGGTACTTGAAAGATCTCTAAATTTAGAAACAAGAAATTGGTTTCATATATCAACGTTGTCACTTAACAGCTGTGTGATGTGGGACAGAAAAAACTCAGTTTTTCAAATTTTCTTAGGTTCAGATTCTCTAAGAGCCTCTCTTAGGTTCTCTGAGGGTTCAGATTCTCTTACTTTGTAGTTACTTTGATTGTGCAATGCTGAGAGCAGCAAAATTGGACCCTGGAATTGAACCAAGGAGGGTCTCTAAAGCATTGATTTCAGTTAAAAGTTCTAGATAGCTGAAGTTTTCTAAGTCCCTTTTTCCAGCTAAAAAATATTTAGTTTTAGAGAGCAGTAGCTTTTTATTCAATAGTTGCTCATTATTGGGGCAGAACTACCAACTTTCTGTTATCTTGAATATGTAAGGTTGGGTACAGAAGCAGGAGGAAAAAACCTCACATTGCTCTGCGTGTGTGAGAGAGAGAGGGTACATAAATGTGAGTATACACGTGTGCATATATTTGAGTATGCATGTGTACGGTTGTGAAATTGTGTGAATATATGTTAATGAGTGATGTCTGTGAGTGTGAGTATAATTAAAGTGAAACAAAATTAAAGCAACTGTAAAACTGAAACCAATTGTTAGTTGAGTGAATAGAGAGGCAATTCTGAAAGGAGTTATGTTATGACTGTTTATTTTGTTACAATGGCTATCAAAATTAAGCCTAGCTTTAAGGCCAAATAAATTTGAATTCATACACCTATTATGAAATAAATAGTGCATGAATTCAAAGGGTAGAAAATTGATAATTGAATTTGTAAATGTATTCTCGTTCTTTTGGTAAGCATTTCCATCATTTTGTGATGTGCATACACAGTTATCTACTATATTAAAATGAGATAGCTCAGGCATTATTTTGAAAAGTATAATCAATAAACACTATCCATAAACATAATGTATTGCCATAAAGACAAGATTGATTAATTCTGCAATAGTTAGATTTTTTTCAATATATGTTAGCAAAATTCAGTTTCTGCACATGGCTATGTACAGAGTAAGCCCATAAATCTAATGCATAATGATGCATGTGTATTATTCAAAATTCACATCAACAGTATTCTTACAATAAAAATGAATTACTTCAATAATTTTTAATTTAATCTTGAAATTCGGTGTTAAGAAGGAATCTTAGAATTAAATTAATCCAGTCACCTCACTTTATATGAAGAAATTTAAACTCTCATTATTAATAGACTACTAAATGACTCATTCCTTGTGAAACTCAGATCTATCATTAAAGTCACATGACTGTGTACTTTTCAGTGGAAATCTTACATCTTTGCCTTTGAATATTTTAGTATTCTATAAATTTAGAGATCTTAAGCACTTTGTCCCATTTTTCCTAGACAGGGAAATTTTAAGAGAAAAATGTGCTATTGGCACTTGAGTTTTACATAACTCTTAAACATCTTATATTTCATACTGTGTGATGTGAATTTTGATGTGTGGGTGAGATGGAAGGCTCTATATGTAGATATAGGACATACGCCTGGATAAGTTGATGTAGGAGGAAGACTATAATTTTTACTGTATTGAGAAAAGGTATAAAAATTGTTACTGTCTATCTGGGAGATCTGAAATATATTGTTGAAACCTGATTGTGTAGAACTTTACCAATACACTGGTGACTGCCAAATTAACATTTTCCACTAAAAGACTTCTTGAGTTTTTGGCCTTTTTATATAATGTTTTATTCCGACTTGGACATCTCAAATTCATCACACCAAAACCTCCTCATCTTCTCTTCAAGTCTATTCCTAACCTGGATCTTGGTGTTAATATGATGATTTCTTCAGTCAACCGAGTAAGAAATTCAACATTAATTTAAGATTCACCCTTCATTTCTCTCCTACTCTCAACCCAATTAAACCTTCATATTTTATACCCTAAATATTTATTGTATCTCCTCTCCAGTACTTTGGCCACCTGATGCGAAGAGTTGACTCATTGGAAAAGACTCTGATGCTGGGAGGGATTGGGGGCAGGAGGAGAAGGGGATGACAGAGGATGAGATGGCTGGATGGCACCACAGACTCAATGGACGTGAGTCTGAGTGAACTCTGGGAGATGGTGATGGACAGGGAGGCCTGGCGTGCTGTGATTCATGGGATTCAGAGAGTCGGACACGACTGAGTGACTGAACTGAACTGAACTTCTTGTTTTAGTTTACATTCATGAGATTTCTCACTCAGATTAATCTGACAGTCTTAACCTTTTTCTTAATTTTAAATATATTCTCAGTAAAAGTTAATTATTTTAAAACAAATATCTTAATAATTATATTTTCATATAAGATTCTTTTCTTTAATAGATTTCCATTTTTGTAAAGAAGCTAAACTTCCGCAAATAAAAGCCAGTCTTTCATGATTTGTTCCTTTCTTAAGTAATCAGGTTCATTTCCTGCCACTACTCCTGCCATTACTCCAATAAAACCAGCTGTACTGTGGATGTCTGAATGCTCCACACTCAGCTAGCTCTGTCCTTTGCATCTTCTTCTTCTCTGCTGAGTACTACCTGCTCTATCACTCTTTAAAGATTCAGAGAAAATATTCTCCCTTTTAGGAAATATTAACTAATATGTGAAAGGCTAACTCATTAAAAAAGACCCTGATGCTGGGAAAGATTTAGGGCAGGGGGAGAAGGGGGGAGCAGAGGATAAGTTGGTTGGATGGCATCATGACTCTATGGACATAAGTTGGGCAAACTCCAAGAGACAGAGAAGGACAGGGAAGCCTGGTGTGCTGTGGTCCACTGGGTCAGAGTCAGACATGACTGAGTGACTGAGCAACAATGTTTTTCTTTTCCCAATTGCCTATGTTAGATGTCCCTCTGTAGTGCTCCTTTATTCTCCTCTGCATACTCAGCATTTAATAAAGCTATGTATGATTATCTGTCAGATTGATGAGGCAACCTTGTAAAAAATGAATAGAAAATAGAAATTTTATTAGGGAACTCTAACTCTGGTATTGATTGAGTATTGGCAACATCTACTTGTTTTGTTTTCCAGAAGTCCTAACTTCTTTCATGGAGGAGTTAGTTAATGAAAAATCTAGTTAAGATCCAAAATTACATTAAGAATCAGGACTTTGAAGACAAGAAGGAAAGCATGTATGCTGCTCAGAAGTATTTAACCAGAGAACTGAATGAAAATGAAAATGATGAGTTAAAGTTCTAAAATGTATTTGAGGTTTATAAGAATTGACCCTTAGATGCTGTGCTTTTGACTATCTTCACTTAGCTTGTGTGTCTGAAAGAGTGATTGCTTTAGTGTGGTGAGGGGCTTCATTTTTCAGGTTTCTGACTATGACTGGGGACAACACTAATTTCAAATATTCCTTCAAGTATTTCCTGTACTCTTCATATTTCAAGTTCAGTTCAGTTCAGTCGCTCAGTTGTGTCTGACTCTTTGCGACCCCATGAATCGCAGCACGCTAGGCCTCTCTGTCCATCACCAACTCCCAGAGCTCACCCAGACTCATGTCCATCGAGTCAGTGATGCCATCCAGCTATCTCATCCTCGGTTGTCCCCTTCTCCTCCTCCCCCCAATCCCTCCCAGCATCAGAGTCTTTTCCAATGAGTCAACTCTTATCATGAGGTGGCCAAAGTATTGGAGTTTCAGCTTTAGCATCAGTCCTTCCAAAGAACACCCAGGACTGATCTCCTTCAGAATGGACTGGTTGGATCTCCTTGCAGTCCAAGGGAATCTCAAGAGTCTTCTCCAACACCACAGTTCAAAAGCATCAATTCTTTGGTGCTCAACCTTCTTCACAGTCCAACTCTCACATCCATACATGACCACTGGAAAAACCATAGCCTTGACTAGATGGACCTTTGTTGGCAAAGTAACGTCTCTGCTTTTCAATACCCTACCTAGGTTGGTCATAACTTTTCTTCCAAGGAGTAAGCGTCTTTTAATTTCATGGCTGCAGTCACCATCTGCAGGGATTTTGGAGCCAAGAAAAATAAAGTCTGACACTGTTTCCACTGTTTCCCTGTCTTTTTCCCATGAAGTGATGGGACTGGATGCCATGATCTTCGTTTTCTGAATGTTGAGCTTTAAGCCAAGTTTTTCACTCTCCTCTTTCACCTTCATCAAGAGGCC
>SJYW01047729.1:72261-88554 GCA_006410735.1 Raphicerus campestris
ACTATCTTCACTTAGCTTGTGTGTCTGAAAGAGTGATTGCTTTAGTGTGGTGAGGGGCTTCATTTTTCAGGTTTCTGACTATGACTGGGGACAACACTAATTTCAAATATTCCTTCAAGTATTTCCTGTACTCTTCATATTTCAAGTTCAGTTCAGTTCAGTCGCTCAGTTGTGTCTGACTCTTTGCGACCCCATGAATCGCAGCACGCTAGGCCTCTCTGTCCATCACCAACTCCCAGAGCTCACCCAGACTCATGTCCATCGAGTCAGTGATGCCATCCAGCTATCTCATCCTCGGTTGTCCCCTTCTCCTCCTCCCCCCAATCCCTCCCAGCATCAGAGTCTTTTCCAATGAGTCAACTCTTATCATGAGGTGGCCAAAGTATTGGAGTTTCAGCTTTAGCATCAGTCCTTCCAAAGAACACCCAGGACTGATCTCCTTCAGAATGGACTGGTTGGATCTCCTTGCAGTCCAAGGGAATCTCAAGAGTCTTCTCCAACACCACAGTTCAAAAGCATCAATTCTTTGGTGCTCAACCTTCTTCACAGTCCAACTCTCACATCCATACATGACCACTGGAAAAACCATAGCCTTGACTAGATGGACCTTTGTTGGCAAAGTAACGTCTCTGCTTTTCAATACCCTACCTAGGTTGGTCATAACTTTTCTTCCAAGGAGTAAGCGTCTTTTAATTTCATGGCTGCAGTCACCATCTGCAGGGATTTTGGAGCCAAGAAAAATAAAGTCTGACACTGTTTCCACTGTTTCCCTGTCTTTTTCCCATGAAGTGATGGGACTGGATGCCATGATCTTCGTTTTCTGAATGTTGAGCTTTAAGCCAAGTTTTTCACTCTCCTCTTTCACCTTCATCAAGAGGCCCTTTAGCTCCTCTTCACTTTCTTCCATAAGGATGATGTCATCTGCATATCTGAGGTTATTGATATTTCTCCTGGCAATCTTGATTCCAGCTTGTGTTTCTTCCAGCCCATCATTTCTCATGATGTACTCTGCATATAAGTTAAATAAGCAGGGTGACAATATACAGCCTTGACATACTCCTTTTCCTATGAGAAGCAGTGGCTGCACAGGAGCAGGAGGGAGGGCCTAGAGGAGCTATCCCACATTGAAGGTCAGGAAGGCGGCGGTAAGGAGATACCCCTCCTTCAAGGTAAGAAACAGCAGCTGTGCTTTGCTGGAGCAGCCGTGAAAAGATACCCCACGCTCAAGGTAAGAGAAACCCAAGTAAGATGGTAGGTGTTGCAAGAGGGCATCAGAGGGCAGACACACTGAAACCATACTCACAGAAAACTAGTCATATTTCAAATCCAGATCTTTATGCCTCTTCCTTTAGATAGGTAACTTGACCCAGATTATCAGTTGTTCATTCATGTTATTTAACATTTTTGTTTGGCATACTGATGTTGTTCAGTCTAGAACATCATGGTACTATTATAAACATATGTTTGGACAAATTTGGAAGACTGTTTAAGCACAAACATAACTAATAATACTTCCTTCTAAATATCTACTGATAAGCATAATAAAGCATATATTGAAGCTTGCAACTTCAAAACTTATAGAATCATGCACGGAAAACTAACTTTTCAATTAAAATTTGAAAGTATGATTTCCCTAACTTTGGTACTACAATTCTATTTGACACATAATTCGTCTGTTAGTTTATAACTAGTAAATATTAGAAGGGCTGCAGGAAATTTGTGTGCCAAATAAACTTTTAAGTGGGCAAATTTTTTAAAATGCCAGATCGCTTTATTAGAGGCTTACCATCATAATATCAGTTGTCTTCTAAACTCTTCATGGTAGATGATAATTAAATTTGAACTCTGGGAATACTTTTATATATTGCCAATTCATCTTTAAGATAACTATTTCACTTTGTCTTATACAGTATAGTGTGTGTGTGTGTGTGTGTGTGTGTGTGTGTGTGAGTGAGTTGCTCAGTTATGTCCAACTCTTTGTAACCCCATGGCCCATCAGGTTCCTCTGTCCATGGGATTTCTGGGGCAAGGATATTAGAGTGGGCCGCCATTCCCTTATCGAGGACAGTAGAGAATAGGCTGATACTTTTTAAAGTAATTATTCCAATCAAATAAAATATAAATCCTGTGTTTCTAAAAACCCTTTGAATAAATCTTAGAAAGTCAGATTCCCTTCTCCCACTTTTTTAAACAGAAAGTACCATCAGTGTCACTGGAAATGTAATATTGTAGTAAATGTTCTGATTGTTTTTTAAATACAGATTTATATGTTTCTAGAAGCCCTTTATGTGTAGCTTTCTATGGGCTCCCAACAGCCAGCATGCCAACTGACTTAGCTTTTATCAACAAGGCATGCCTACACTCCTAAGTCTGAGAACTTTAATGTTCTCTAATTCCCTTCTTTAGATGAATCATCATTAGAATTGACCAACGAAAGAAGGTGAAACAGAAGTCATTCCTCTTAAGAGATCCTAGCGACCAGATGCAGGGCTTCACACACCTCTTGACACACCTCTTGATAAACTTGCACTACGCTCTCCCTCAACTCTTGTACTTCAGGCTGGAATCATTCAAGGTTCTTTCTACCATCTTTTCATTACCATCACTCCCACAGTTCCCCCTTTAGCTCTTCCCACATACATATAAACCTGATTCATCCACATTTTATATTGCTTTATTTCTCTATTACGTCTAGTTTCTCCCTTTACCTGACAACCCAGACTGATACATCAGTTAGAGAAGATTTACCCTTCGTCTGACTTGGATATTCTTCATCAGTGAAAGAACAGGCAGCTTGGTAGCTCTCACAGGGGGTTTAGAGGAAGAACAGGATCACCCACAGGGCAGCTGGATCAGTGGTCGATCCTTAGGATAAAACAGAAAATAGATTGAATGTCAAAGACATCCTTTACTCATGTAACAACTAGAATTTTAGAAATGAAACACATTCTGAAAATTATCTATTCCAACATCTAAAACTATAAATGTGGAAAGTGAGATGACTGGCTTCAGTCGAGGTAACTGAGTAACTTGTTTCAGTTCACTCAGTAGGTTAATGGTAGTGCTGGAGGAGAAGAGGTGATTATCCCTGTGCTTGAAAAGTTCACACTCTATTAACCATGATTTAGGCAGAATGATATTTTTTCTTTATGAGTTACTAGCTCAGAAGTGGTGCACACACATATATTAATAGGTAAATATAAAATTTATATATATAACTAATATAAAAATTAACACTTTATATAAATGTATATGTATGTAGGTGTTGAATAGATTTAAGGGGTGAGATCNATTTCTCATGATGTACTCTGCATATAAGTTAAATAAGCAGGGTGACAATATACAGCCTTGACATACTCCTTTTCCTATGAGAAGCAGTGGCTGCACAGGAGCAGGAGGGAGGGCCTAGAGGAGCTATCCCACATTGAAGGTCAGGAAGGCGGCGGTAAGGAGATACCCCTCCTTCAAGGTAAGAAACAGCAGCTGTGCTTTGCTGGAGCAGCCGTGAAAAGATACCCCACGCTCAAGGTAAGAGAAACCCAAGTAAGATGGTAGGTGTTGCAAGAGGGCATCAGAGGGCAGACACACTGAAACCATACTCACAGAAAACTAGTCATATTTCAAATCCAGATCTTTATGCCTCTTCCTTTAGATAGGTAACTTGACCCAGATTATCAGTTGTTCATTCATGTTATTTAACATTTTTGTTTGGCATACTGATGTTGTTCAGTCTAGAACATCATGGTACTATTATAAACATATGTTTGGACAAATTTGGAAGACTGTTTAAGCACAAACATAACTAATAATACTTCCTTCTAAATATCTACTGATAAGCATAATAAAGCATATATTGAAGCTTGCAACTTCAAAACTTATAGAATCATGCACGGAAAACTAACTTTTCAATTAAAATTTGAAAGTATGATTTCCCTAACTTTGGTACTACAATTCTATTTGACACATAATTCGTCTGTTAGTTTATAACTAGTAAATATTAGAAGGGCTGCAGGAAATTTGTGTGCCAAATAAACTTTTAAGTGGGCAAATTTTTTAAAATGCCAGATCGCTTTATTAGAGGCTTACCATCATAATATCAGTTGTCTTCTAAACTCTTCATGGTAGATGATAATTAAATTTGAACTCTGGGAATACTTTTATATATTGCCAATTCATCTTTAAGATAACTATTTCACTTTGTCTTATACAGTATAGTGTGTGTGTGTGTGTGTGTGTGTGTGTGTGTGTGAGTGAGTTGCTCAGTTATGTCCAACTCTTTGTAACCCCATGGCCCATCAGGTTCCTCTGTCCATGGGATTTCTGGGGCAAGGATATTAGAGTGGGCCGCCATTCCCTTATCGAGGACAGTAGAGAATAGGCTGATACTTTTTAAAGTAATTATTCCAATCAAATAAAATATAAATCCTGTGTTTCTAAAAACCCTTTGAATAAATCTTAGAAAGTCAGATTCCCTTCTCCCACTTTTTTAAACAGAAAGTACCATCAGTGTCACTGGAAATGTAATATTGTAGTAAATGTTCTGATTGTTTTTTAAATACAGATTTATATGTTTCTAGAAGCCCTTTATGTGTAGCTTTCTATGGGCTCCCAACAGCCAGCATGCCAACTGACTTAGCTTTTATCAACAAGGCATGCCTACACTCCTAAGTCTGAGAACTTTAATGTTCTCTAATTCCCTTCTTTAGATGAATCATCATTAGAATTGACCAACGAAAGAAGGTGAAACAGAAGTCATTCCTCTTAAGAGATCCTAGCGACCAGATGCAGGGCTTCACACACCTCTTGACACACCTCTTGATAAACTTGCACTACGCTCTCCCTCAACTCTTGTACTTCAGGCTGGAATCATTCAAGGTTCTTTCTACCATCTTTTCATTACCATCACTCCCACAGTTCCCCCTTTAGCTCTTCCCACATACATATAAACCTGATTCATCCACATTTTATATTGCTTTATTTCTCTATTACGTCTAGTTTCTCCCTTTACCTGACAACCCAGACTGATACATCAGTTAGAGAAGATTTACCCTTCGTCTGACTTGGATATTCTTCATCAGTGAAAGAACAGGCAGCTTGGTAGCTCTCACAGGGGGTTTAGAGGAAGAACAGGATCACCCACAGGGCAGCTGGATCAGTGGTCGATCCTTAGGATAAAACAGAAAATAGATTGAATGTCAAAGACATCCTTTACTCATGTAACAACTAGAATTTTAGAAATGAAACACATTCTGAAAATTATCTATTCCAACATCTAAAACTATAAATGTGGAAAGTGAGATGACTGGCTTCAGTCGAGGTAACTGAGTAACTTGTTTCAGTTCACTCAGTAGGTTAATGGTAGTGCTGGAGGAGAAGAGGTGATTATCCCTGTGCTTGAAAAGTTCACACTCTATTAACCATGATTTAGGCAGAATGATATTTTTTCTTTATGAGTTACTAGCTCAGAAGTGGTGCACACACATATATTAATAGGTAAATATAAAATTTATATATATAACTAATATAAAAATTAACACTTTATATAAATGTATATGTATGTAGGTGTTGAATAGATTTAAGGGGTGAGATCTAGTAAATGGAGGACTTGAAGAACTATGGACAGAGGTCTGCAATATTGTATAGGAGGCAGGAAAAAAAAAAAAAAAAAAGGAAAAGAAATGCAAGAAGCCAAAGTGGTTGTCTGAGGTAGCTTCACAGATAGAGGAGGAAAGAGATGAAGGGAAAAGTGAGGGTGGGGAGGGAAAGATACACCCAGCTAAATACAGAGTTCCAGAGAAAAGCAAGGAGAGACAAGAAGGCATTCTTCAGTGAACAGTGCAAACAAATAGAGGAAAACAACAGAAAGGGTAAGACTAGATCTCTTCAAGAATATTAGAAATAAAGGAACATGTCATCCTAAGATGGGTATAAGAAAGGACAAAAACAGTGAAGACCTAAAAGAAGCAGAAGAAATCAAGAAGAGATGGAAAGAAAGCACAGAAGAACTGTACAAAAAAAGATCTTAATGACCTGGATAACCATGATGGTGTAGTCTCTTACTCAAAGCCAGATATTCTGAAGTGTGAAGACAAATGGGCCTTAGGAAACACTGTTCCAATAAAGCTGGTACAGGTGATGGAATTCCAGCAGAGCTATTTAAAATCTAAAAGATGATGCTATTAAATTGTTGCACTTAATATATCAGCAAACTTGGAAAACCCAACAGTGGCCACAGGACTGGACTGGAAAAGGTCAATTCTCATCCCAATTCCTAAGAATGGCAGTACTAAAGAATTTTCAAACCACCGGGCAATTGCACTCATCTTCATCTCATACTAGCAAGGTTATTGCCAAAATCATCCAAGCTAGGCTTCAGCAGGAACTGAGAAATTCCAGATGTTCAAGCTGGATTTAGAAAAGGCAGAGGAATCAGAGATCAAATTGCCAGCACTCACTGGATCATAGAGAAAGCAAGGGAGTTCCAGAAAAACACCTACTTCTGTTTCATTGACTATGCCTTTAATTGTGTGGATCACAACAAACTATGGAAAATTCTTAAAGAGATGGGAATATCAGACTATCTTACTTGTCTCCTAAGAAACCTATATGTGGGTTAAGAATCAACAGTTAGAGCCCTTTATGGAAAAACTGACTGGTTCAGAATTGAGAAAGGCATACAAGAAGGCTATTTGTAGCCAACCTGTTTGTTTAACTTACACACAGACCACATCATGGGAAATGCTGGGATGAATGAGTTATAAGCTGGAATCAAGATTTCCAGGAGAAATATAAACAACCCCAGATATGTGGATGAGACCACTCTAATGGCAGAAAGCAAAGAGGAAATAAAGAGCCTCTTGATGAAGGTGAAGGAAGAGAGTGAAAAAGACAGCTTAAAACTCAATTATTACAAAAACTAAGATCATGTCATCCAGTCCCATCACTTCATGGCAAATAGAAAAGAAAAGCAGGAAGCAGTGACATTTCCTTTTCTCGGGCTCTAAAATCACTGCAAATGGTGACTGTGGTCATGAAATTAAAGGACAGTTGCTTCTTGGCAGGAAAGCTAGGACAAATCTAGACAGAGTGTTGAAAACAAAGACATCACTTTGCCACCAAAGATATGCACGGTCAAGGCTATGGTCTTTCCAGTAGTCACGTATGAATATGAATGCTGGATGATAAAAAAGGCTGAGCACTGAAGAATTGATGCTTTCATACTCTTGTGCTGGAGAAGACTCTTGAGAATCCCTTGGAAAACAAGGAGATCAAACCAGTCAATCTTAAAGGGAATCAATCCTGAATACTCATTGGAAGGACTGATGCAGAAGCTGAAGCTCCAATAATTTGCAAACAATCGACTCTTTGGAAAAGATCCTAATGCTGAGAAAGATTGAAGGCAGAAGGAGAAGAGGACGACAGGATGAGATGGCTGGATGGCATCACCAATTCATTTGACATAACTTGGGTAAACTCTGAGAGATGCTGAGGGGCAGGAAGCCTGGTGTGCTGCAGTCCATGGTGTCACAAAGAGTGAGACATGACTTGGTGACTGAACAAAAATTGTATGTATAATTTAAATACTTGGCCTTGCTAATAAACTAGTTATGATTGGGAAACCATTAGCTTACTTTAAGAACTATATGTTTTCTGAGGCAAGAATATTTTGTCTTCTTCTACTGACACTCAGATCATCTGTATTATGATTTTGCATTTTCAAATTTCAGAAAAATTATCAAAATATAGCTAATTTAATATATAGCTTTTTTTTTTTTTGTAATTCCCATTAGCAATTCCAGGTTTGATGGTTCACTATGAGAACTCACAGGATTCTAATAGTCTTATTCACAGCTCATTAAAGTGAAAGAATACAAAACATAATTGACAATGAGAAAAGAATTATGGGGCAAAGTTTGAGGCAAAATAGAAACCAGCTTTCAATGATCTTCTCCCAGTAGAGTCTATAAGGCATACATACTCACTTTGGTAACAAGTTGTGAACATATATGTAAGATTTGTTAGAGACCAGTGAGCAGAGATTTTGTGGGGAGCTATCCACATAGGCATCCCCTGCTGGAAGGAATCCAAATTCCAGAGCCCCAGAAGGAAAGAAGGTGTTTATTTAACATATACCATACTGTTTGTTTAGGGCTTCCGTGGTGGCTCAAACAGTAAAAAAATCTATCTGCAATGTGGGAGACCTAGGTTTGTTCCCTGGGTTCCAAAGATCCGCTGGAGAAGGAAATGGCAACCCATTTCAGTATCCATGCCTGGAGAATCCCATGGACAGAGGAGCCTGGTGGGCTACAATCCATGTGGTTGCACAGAGATGGACATGACTGAGTGACTAACATAATATAACATAATACTGTTTGTTCAAGGAGTTTAGGCATAGTAAATCACTCTTATCAATTAATGTCAGGGACCCTTCCCAAATCCAAGTTCCCAAATGGCAGCCAAAGGTAAACCTTGAGAGTTTGGGAGGCCTTCCAAAGATAGCAGTCAAACCTTCTATGTTAATTCTTTTCTGCACATCCTAGTGTTCACAACTTAAAAATGTAACTAAAAAATAACCAAAGCTGTTGCCATTGATGTTAGCATCTAAAGTTCAGGCAATTCCTGTTACTTTAGGAATGCTGTGGAAAAAGAAGCATGCTTCACTCCTTCTAGGATCTGATGAGATCACAATGCTATGTATAACAGCTGGAGGGCAAATGGTATAGCACATATTTTCCAGCTGATACACATTGGTTTCACAGTTGATTTTCCAATTTTATGTACTCAATGAGACGGTGTCACTTGACTTACAGTATTGCATTCTGTTTTATTTTTTTTTCTTCTTCTGATTTTGGAGTTTTTAATTTTTTACATTTTGTTTTGCTGTTATGAAAATAGAAAATGTGTATATCACTGTTGTCTCATGGTTCATAAACACTATAAAATCAAAAACACAGTTTTACCATCTTTTCCACACCTGCTTAGCAGTTAGGTATTTCCTTCCCTGGTACCTGCAGCTATCTGAATGTCTCTGTGATTATATATTAAAAATGTTGTTACGTGAAAATTCATTATTGTGTAATTATCTTCTCCCATCCCTAAGCTGTGAGTTCTCAGAGATTATGACTGGATCCAAAATTAGTACATCCAGAAATAGTAGTTACTACTAGATGTTCAAAAATACTTATTTTCTAATGAGAGAACTTTTTTTTCTGTACTAAAGTAACAGCTGCTGGAATGAATAACAGTCATTGGAAAAACAATAAATCAAGCCTCATAAACCTAAACTAAAAATAAGGAGATAAATAGAAAATAGATAGACTAAATGAAATATTGAATATATCTAGTGTCCCTTTTGTGTTACTGCATGATTTATTTCAAATAAGAAAATTACTGATCTTTAGATATTTCAGGATTGTTAGAAGAAGTTGATATTAGGTTAATAGATGACAATTATTCTTGAAATATTTAAACTTTAAAAATTCAGATAAAGTAAAATGATAACTTTTATAACCCCAACAACTAGAAAGAATACAGTGCAAATTACTTCTGAGTAGATTGTGGTTGGATAAAGCAGAGAGAAGAAGAGTTCTCTCTCAAATTGGAAGAATGTTCCCTTTCCACCAAGAGCCAGGAAATCTTATATAAGCCCTCCTACAACAGCAGACATTTAGATCCAAACACTCCTTGGTATTTACGAACAGCTGTAGCTAGCAGAAGTGGAGGAGAGATCTACCTCCTGGAGTTTTAGAATTTGCAAAGATCTGTGCATAACAAATAGGAACAGAAATAACTAGAGCTATGAAATGAACTTGACGAAAACAGTTCTTAAAATTGGTACTTGAATCAATTTCAACCCTGGAGCCCAAACATTCATTGCATTTATAATGAAAATCTTCATACAACATGACCAATTGATAAGGCACTTAATTGGATGCATCAAAACAAGAGACATGACAGATTAGAAAAATGAAACAACAAATTGTCTATTTCAATAAGCACACCCTGGTTGAAGATTTTTATAGATATCTAGCATATAATTTTGGTAATAAATATCAGAACCCCATTACAATTACATTTGCTTAATTTCATTTAAAAGTGAGTAGCCATTAATTCTTTCTTCCCCCCAAACCATATACCATGACTGAGGCTTTACTGGTGGCTCAGAGGGTAAAACGTCTTGCTTACAATGTGGGAGACCTGGATTCGATCCCTGGGTTGGGAAGATACTCTGGAGAAGGAAATGGCAACCCACTCCAGTACTCTTGCCTGGAAAATCCCATGGATGGAGGAGCCTGGTTGGCTGCAGTCCATGGGATTGCAAAGAGTTGGACAGGACTGAGCGACTTCACTTTCTTTCTTTCTTACTGGTGGTTCAGTGGTAAAGAATCTGCCTGCCAAGCAGGAGATTTGGGTTCAGTCCCTGGGTCAGGAAGATCCCCTGCAAAAGGAAATGGCAACCCACTCCAGTATTCTTGCTAGGAAAATCCCATGCTCAGAGGAATCTGGTGGGCTACAGTCTCATGGTGTCACAAAAGTGTTGGGCAAAATTTAGCAACTGAACAACAATACTGCTGCTGCAGTCTGCCCAGATTCTTCAGTCTTCCAGTCCTCTATACCCCAGCTTTACTGAGGTGATAATTGATATACAACTTTGTGTAAGTTTAAGGTATACAATGTGTTGTAATGCAACATAATTACCACAATAGGGTCGGTTCAACATCTGTAACTCATTTAATTACCTTTGTGTGAGTGTGTGATGAGACCATTTAAGATCTACTCTCTTAATAACTTTCAAGTATGTAAGGCAGTACTGTTGACTATAGTCACCAAGCTGTACATTACATCCCAAGAATATATTTATCTTATAACCGAAACTTTGTACACTTGGACTGACATTCCCATTCTCCACACCCTGAGATCATGCAGTATTTATTCATCTCTGATTTATTTTGTCAGCATAATGGCATCAAGTTTTCAACCCTGGTGTTGCAAATAGTAGTATTTACTTCTTTCTCATGGTTGAAAAAAATACCTTATTGCATAAATGTGAATATTCATTTACCCATGGGTGGGCTTAGGTTGCTTCCATGTCTTGACTATTGTGAATGGTGTTGCAGTGAACATGGGATGCATATATCTCTTCAACTTAGTGATTTCATTTCCTGTGGAAGTTCCTTAGTGATTTTATTCATTCCCTACACCAATGTGTAGAGCTGCTGGGTCATCTGGTAGTAATATTTTTAACTTTTTGAGAAACCTTAGTATTTTCCTTAGAAGCTGTACCAGTTTATATCACCACCAATTGTATACAAATGTTCTCTTTTACCTACATCCTTGCTAACATTTGTCTTTTGTCTTTTTGCTAATAGTCATACTAACATTCAAATAAGGGTGAGGTAATAACTCAGGTTTTTACATGTCTTTCCTGCTGATTAGCGCCACTGAATACCTTTTCATGAACCAGTCGACCGTATGTATAACTTCTTTGGAAAAAATGTCTATTAATCTTTTGCCCACTTTATAATTTGACTTTTTTTCTTTTCTCTCTCTCTCTCTTTTTTTTTTTTTTTTTTGCTATTGAGTTGTATGACTTCTTAACATACTTTGGATGTTAACGTCTTATGGCATATATGGTTTTCAGATATTTTCTCCCTTTCTACAGGTTACCTTTTCACTTTATTGGCTNTCCTCCATCCATGGGGTTCTCAAGGCAAGAATACTGAAGTGAGTTGCCATGCCTTCCTTTAGGAGATGTTCCTATCTTCCTGACCCAGGGATTGAACCTGCATCTCTTATGTCTTTTGCATTGGCAGGTAGGTTTTTTGCCGTTAGCACCACCTGGGAAGCTAAATATGTCTATGTAAAAATCAAGGACAATAGAACCAAATGATATACTGTGATAAAAAGGTGAATGATGGCTATATATATATATACATATACATATATATATTCACGTTCTTTTCATTGACAGTGTGGTTGAAGACTCTTACTTGAGTCAGTCTGGGCATTGTGACTATTCAATAGAACATTGCAGAAGTCATGGAATGTCAGTTTCCAGCCCCAGAATTTAAAAGATGGCAGCTTTCATTTCTGTGTCTTAGAAGATCATCTGAGATCCCTCATGTGCCAATGAAATACTTCCTGCTTCACTGCTGGGAGAGAGGATCTGTAAATACTTTTTTGACAGGCACAGTGGGACCTGTACTTTCATCCATTTCTTCCAAAATAATAGACATATGAGTGAATCAGTTTTGTACCCTTCATACTAGCTCATCTACCATCTGAGCACCACTGAATGACCTCAGTTGATACCACACGGAATAGCAGAATTATCTAGCTAAACAGTGTCTGCATTCCTAATCTATAAAATTGTGAGATTTAATACACTGATTGTTGTCAGCCACCAAATTTCAGTATTTTGTTCTTTTATGTTGCAAAACATAACNTGACCTCAGTTGATACCACACGGAATAGCAGAATTATCTAGCTAAACAGTGTCTGCATTCCTAATCTATAAAATTGTGAGATTTAATACACTGATTGTTGTCAGCCACCAAATTTCAGTATTTTGTTCTTTTATGTTGCAAAACATAACTAGGAGAGTTATCTCATTATTTGTTCAAGATTTTTCTTTTCTCAAAATCTTTATTGGATTTTTCTTTTAAAGTTGTCAAACTTTTATCTATTATATCATGAATTATTTTCAAATGATCCATCATAGCACCTATTCTCAAGATTCCTCTTAATTCCTGGAAATCCCCTTCCACCTGCTTGCCATTTTCCTTCTACAAACTAAAATATTCAATTTTTATATCCGTTACGAATATGTAACCTTGGGACTTCCTTTTGCTTCCCTCTTTAAATGAAGTGAAAATTTCCTCAATCCTATATCTTCCACTTTCACATTTTACTTACTTGCTTTGATAGAGTATGTTCAGGAGGAATTTGCTGAGAGAATGCTTCCAAGGTAAATGTTCTTATTCTTTGCATATTGAATATATTTTTGGCTCTTGCCTGTGACTAAATGGATTTGGAATTTAAGATTCAAGTATATTTTTCTCTGATCTTTGAAATATTTTTCCATTGTATTCTAAAATACTGCATGCATTTTATATGAGAAAGTCAATGTTAGTCTTATTTTTATTCCTTCTAGATAATCTCTTTTGTGCCTTAGGTGTCTCTTTTCATTCCTTATACTGAGCTATTTTATTAATAGCAAGTGAATTTTAGCAAGTGAAGAGGTTTTCTGGCATATTCAAGTAATAGATAAAAGGAGAAAGGTATCCCTGCTACTATTCTCTCTCTCTCTCTCTCTCTCTCTCTCTTTTGTTGTTTCTTGCAATGTGTAAAAATTGTTTTAAAATTGTGTTTGAAAAAATTAGTGTTATGGATCTGCTATGAGTTGATGACTAATTGAGGCAGTGATTACTGTAAAAACGACTTTTGAAAAAGTAGAAATTAAGAGCTATTCCACAGGCTTTTCCATTAACATCATTACACACAGTCAGCGGCTAGCGACTCTGATTAAAATCAAGATGCTTTTCTCTTGAAATACACCATCTCATTTTACTAGACAGCATGATGTCCTCTCAGACTTAGTGAATCACTGGAAGGACTGTGAGCAATGACAAATATTTTAAGAATTATTTAATACATTTTCCATGCTTATATGAATAATCTTGAGTTACCCCACCCCTCATTTCTTTAAATATTTGCTTTTCCTTCAAAGCTCATTTGAAAGAGCTTGGCGAGGTGCATAAAGGTCCTAAATTTGTGAGGGTTTAGAATTTTGGAGTTGTAGACCACTCTGATTTTCACACTTTAAATGACACTAATGCTCAAGAGAAAAGGAAAAAAATAAAATGAATTCAAATGGAAGATATATAGGATTTCAATTCTAAGCAGATGTTGGTAACATAGACAAAAATAACAATAATTAGCCAAGACACATAAAAATAGAGCCAATGAATCAACTGGTTATAAAAAAGAGAAAATGAATGCAAGTCAGAATAAAAAGAGGTAAAACTTTCAGTTGCACACATTATGATTAATGTGCCTTGTACACACAGAGTTACTTGTTTGGCATTACCAAAGGCAAACCTCATGAATAGAGGTTAAAAGAATCAAAGTTACAATGAATTAAGAATGCATTCAACATTTCTTCTTCTCATCTTTTAAATGAACTTTTTTTCTTCCTCTTTTTGCTTTTTAAATCATTTTCCTGTCTTCTAAGCTAAAAAGTAAGATATAGATTGACTCCCCCTCTTAAATAACTTTTTCTTGTTGTTTTGGTCTTCAAAAATGACTGATTTTACAATTTTCAATCAGAAAACAATTTACTTCCATATCTGCAACTTCTAGTCTTCCATTAGAAGAGAAAATATGGAAAACTCACTAATGATAAAAGATATAGAAAATAGATTATAGTTATCAGAAAAGAGGAGGGTTAGGCTGGTTGAAATGGGTGAAAGGGATAAACTAAGTGGTAATAGATGGCAATGGTGATAATCACTTTGTAGTGTTTATACATGTTGAATACTGCATGTATAATATTGCATATTTGAAACATATATTTCAAATCATATATTAAAAATAAATGAATATGTATAAATGAAAATTGATGCTGAGATACTGATAGAGGTTTATAGGGTTTTATATGATGATTATTTAAGCAAATTGATTTTTATAAATCTTTTAGCAAATTTCCATCTTCAGTCTTCCTCACCCTCACCTAATACCCAATACATATTGCAAACATTTACAAATATAATTATCAGCAAAGTTTTGAGCTACACATTTAAAAATATCAACCCTTATGTGAAATGCCATTAAATACATTCTTTCTTCTAACTTGAAAAAATATTAGTTGCTCAGTAGTGTCTGACTCTTTATGACACCATGGACTATAGCCCGCTAGGCTTCGCTGTCCACGGACTTCTCCAGTCAAGAATACTGGAATGGCTAGCCATCCCTTTCTCCAGGGGATCTTCCTGACCCAGGGATTGAATCTGGGTCTCTTCCATTGGTAGGCAGATTCTTTGCCATGGGAGCCATCAGAGAAGCCAATTCTAACTAGAGTCTCCACCAAATAACTGTAAGGATTATATAAAATAATATATACATGAAAAAGCTTTAAAATACGAAGTATCATATCACTCTAAACTGTTTTCTCTTTTATTATCTAAGATTTTTAACAAAAGTTTTGAAGCGAAATCATGCTACTAATGAAAAGTAAGGCAGATAAGATCCCTGATCGAATCTATTGAGAATGCTAAAGATGTTTGTAGACTCTTCCTTGGACTGAATAAGGCCTAATTCTTGTAAGCCTCCTCACCACACATGTATCCACTGCTCCTGGCTCCCAAATATAGGTTATTAGTGAGGTGTTAGGGCCTCTTTAGACCCTATTAGTCTTTATTAATAGTTGGTCTTAGCGTGTACCCTGACACTTGAAGTCAGAGGAAGGCCATCTGGGTTTCAATTAACTTGAAAGACATATTAGAACATACTTGAAATACCCCACCAAGTGTAGTGGTTGCTTTACCAGCATCAGCTAAAATCAGTTACTCTTTTAGTACATATATCTTCTCCAGAAAAATGAAAGATACACAATCTCCACAAGTAAGAACTATTTGACACACTAAAATAAAAAATAAAAGCAGCCCTAAAATTGTCAAATGATATTATTAAAGTAATAAATACTTATAAAAACTTTATTGCCAGGCTGTCAATATTAATTGAAAGCTACCCATGTCTTCAGTCAAAGTAAACTGACTCAATACCTTTAATTAAAATGAAATACTTCTTGTCTCTCCTATGACTCTCTACACAAGTGATAAGTCAGTTTCTTGCTTTATCCCTCTTTCACTTCGGTGAAACTTCAGTGTATACTCTGATATTCCCTGAATACCCAGATCCTAAATACTGAATTTAATAAAGCATCAATAAATATTAGTTGAATTGAACTGTACTTATTAAGCACTTAACGAACTTTAGGATGGAGACATTATACTTTGAGCCTTTTGGGTGAAGGATGGAATTATATTGATTCTTTTGACTGAAAGCTACCATGCGCACATATTTGAACTATTTGAGATTTCAAAAGTTCCCAGCAAATGATTACTAGCAAATCCATTTCTTACAATTAGTCTCTTTTCAGCCATATTTTAATAGCTGTTCCTGTTGCTGACAGGTGATCTATCACTTTGTCTCAAGATATTGTAGCCACTGAGTGAAAATTGCTAAGTGAAGAATTGGTATGATGTAGAAAGTAGGGATGGAGAAGGCAATGGC
>SJYW01047729.1:89227-112028 GCA_006410735.1 Raphicerus campestris
TTGGTCTTCAAAAATGACTGATTTTACAATTTTCAATCAGAAAACAATTTACTTCCATATCTGCAACTTCTAGTCTTCCATTAGAAGAGAAAATATGGAAAACTCACTAATGATAAAAGATATAGAAAATAGATTATAGTTATCAGAAAAGAGGAGGGTTAGGCTGGTTGAAATGGGTGAAAGGGATAAACTAAGTGGTAATAGATGGCAATGGTGATAATCACTTTGTAGTGTTTATACATGTTGAATTATAATACTGCATATTTGAAACATATATTTCAAATCATATATTAAAAATAAATGAATATGTATAAATGAAAATTGATGCTGAGATACTGATAGAGGTTTATAGGGTTTTATATGATGATTATTTAAGCAAATTGATTTTTATAAATCTTTTAGCAAATTTCCATCTTCAGTCTTCCTCACCCTCACCTAATACCCAATACATATTGCAAACATTTACAAATATAATTATCAGCAAAGTTTTGAGCTACACATTTAAAAATATCAACCCTTATGTGAAATGCCATTAAATACATTCTTTCTTCTAACTTGAAAAAATATTAGTTGCTCAGTAGTGTCTGACTCTTTATGACACCATGGACTATAGCCCGCTAGGCTTCGCTGTCCACGGACTTCTCCAGTCAAGAATACTGGAATGGCTAGCCATCCCTTTCTCCAGGGGATCTTCCTGACCCAGGGATTGAATCTGGGTCTCTTCCATTGGTAGGCAGATTCTTTGCCATGGGAGCCATCAGAGAAGCCAATTCTAACTAGAGTCTCCACCAAATAACTGTAAGGATTATATAAAATAATATATACATGAAAAAGCTTTAAAATACGAAGTATCATATCACTCTAAACTGTTTTCTCTTTTATTATCTAAGATTTTTAACAAAAGTTTTGAAGCGAAATCATGCTACTAATGAAAAGTAAGGCAGATAAGATCCCTGATCGAATCTATTGAGAATGCTAAAGATGTTTGTAGACTCTTCCTTGGACTGAATAAGGCCTAATTCTTGTAAGCCTCCTCACCACACATGTATCCACTGCTCCTGGCTCCCAAATATAGGTTATTAGTGAGGTGTTAGGGCCTCTTTAGACCCTATTAGTCTTTATTAATAGTTGGTCTTAGCGTGTACCCTGACACTTGAAGTCAGAGGAAGGCCATCTGGGTTTCAATTAACTTGAAAGACATATTAGAACATACTTGAAATACCCCACCAAGTGTAGTGGTTGCTTTACCAGCATCAGCTAAAATCAGTTACTCTTTTAGTACATATATCTTCTCCAGAAAAATGAAAGATACACAATCTCCACAAGTAAGAACTATTTGACACACTAAAATAAAAAATAAAAGCAGCCCTAAAATTGTCAAATGATATTATTAAAGTAATAAATACTTATAAAAACTTTATTGCCAGGCTGTCAATATTAATTGAAAGCTACCCATGTCTTCAGTCAAAGTAAACTGACTCAATACCTTTAATTAAAATGAAATACTTCTTGTCTCTCTTATGACTCTGTACACAAGTGATGAGTCAGTTTCTTGCTTTATCCCTCTTTCACTTCGGTGAAACTTCAGTGTATACTCTGATATTCCCTGAATACCCAGATCCTAAATACTGAATTTAATAAAGCATCAATAAATATTAGTTGAATTGAACTGTACTTATTAAGCACTTAACGAACTTTAGGATGGAGACATTATACTTTGAGCCTTTTGGGTGAAGGATGGAATTATATTGATTCTTTTGACTGAAAGCTACCATGCGCACATATTTGAACTATTTGAGATTTCAAAAGTTCCCAGCAAATGATTACTAGCAAATCCATTTCTTACAATTAGTCTCTTTTCAGCCATATTTTAATAGCTGTTCCTGTTGCTGACAGGTGATCTATCACTTTGTCTCAAGATATTGTAGCCACTGAGTGAAAATTGCTAAGTGAAGAATTGGTATGATGTAGAAAGTAGGGATGGAGAAGGCAATGGCACCCCACTCCAGTACTCTTGCCTGGAAAATCCCATGGGCAGAGGAGCCTGGTAGGCTGCAGTCCATGGGGTGCGACTCTCCTACGAGTCAGACAGGACTGAGTGGCTTCACTTTCACTTTTCATTTTCACACATTGGAGAAGGAAATGGCAACCCACTCCAGTGTTCTTGCCTGGAGAATCCCAGGGAGGCGGAGCCTGGTGGGCTGCCATCTATGGGGTTGCACAGAATCAGACACGACTGAAGTGACTTAGCAAGCAAGCAACTTAAAGGCGGAAAAGTGAATGGACATAGTTTCTAATTGCAGTGCCACTTCACAAATCCTGAGGCATTGACATTAAAGAAAGTACTGTTTACTGGTTTCTAGAAACCAAGATACATGACACGCCTATTATCCTTTTAGAGATTATGGATTACTTAACCTGATTCCAGAACTATTTTCTATGTATTTGAGGCAGTTTTATGAAAAGAACACTATTAATTATTGATAAACATGGCAGACAGACAGCCCACCTGGTTATAATCCATGTCTTTATTATCATATTCTATTCCATTTCATTTAATGAATAGTTCTTTTTCACTTGATTATTTCCATTTTCTTCCCTCCTAAATAATTTCTAAAAACCTTTAAACTTTTTATTTATTTATACTCCAATCAGTTTCTAAAGGAATTTAAAGCTGCTCCATTCTAATAAAGAGAAATAGCCATGCACAGACTTCTGCATGATAATGTTAAAATACCATATTTGAAGTTACAATAGAAAGGGAACATTATTAAAAATATACATTTAATTACTGTTGATTTTTTTCCTGAAAATATTTGCGGACCACTAATTTGAGGATGGTGAAATTTAGCAGTTAGTCTAAAGACAATGAGATAAAAATGACATTGTGCTAAGGTTTGAATCTAGGTTCCAAAATGCCTTGCTGTATGACTTTACACAAGTCATTTAACCTTCTTGGATCAACTTCCTTAAGAGAATGAGTTTGTAATAAAACCTACCTCAAATTCTTTTTTTTTTTTTTTTTAATGTGGGTGAAATACACATCAGCTTCTTAGAATGTTATTAAGTCTTTAAGAAGTTAAGAAATATTTTCTGCACTGATGTTACTTATACTTGATCTGAGTTGTATATCTATTAAAAAAGATATTGTCAGAAAAATAAGATAATAAATGTGAAGAATGAGGGGTACTTGGAAATGCATGCAAAGGTTCATATCTTGCATGTTGAATGCAACCTTAATACTAATTTAGTTTAATTAAACTAAACCAACCTTGGAAAACCCAGCAGTGGCCACAGGATTTGAAATGGTCAGTCCTCATCCCCATTCCCAGGAAGGGCAGTACTAAAGAATATTCAAACCACCAGACAATTGCAGTCATCTCCCATGCTAGTAAGGTTATGCTCAAAATCCTGTATGCTAGGCTTCAGTATTGTGTGAATTAAGAATCCCAAGATGACCTAGAGGCATGGGATGGGGAGGGAGATGGGAGGGAGATTCAAATGGAAGGGGATATATATATATGGCTGATTCATGTTGAGGTTTGACAGAAAAAAACGAAGTTCTATAAAGCAATTATCCTTCAATGAAAAATAAAAAAAAAATAAAGAATTATAAAATGAGTTGAGAAGAGGCAGAGGAAACAGGGATCAAATTTCCAACATTTGCTGGATCACAGAGAAAGGAAGTGAATTCTGGAAAAACATCTACTTCTGTTTCATCGACTACGCTAAAACCTTCAACTGTGTGGATCATAACAAACTATGGAAAACTTTTAAAGAGATGGAAATACCAGACCATTTTTCCTGTCTCCTGAAAAACCTGTATACAGGTCAAGAAGCAACAGTTAAAACTGTGTATGGAAGAACTAACTGGTTCAGGATTGAGAAACGAATATGAAAAGGCTGTTTGTTGCCACCTTGTTTATTTAATTTACAGGCTAAGGCCATCATAAGAAATGCTGGGCTGGAGAAGTTNTACACAAGTGATAAGTCAGTTTCTTGCTTTATCCCTCTTTCACTTCGGTGAAACTTCAGTGTATACTCTGATATTCCCTGAATACCCAGATCCTAAATACTGAATTTAATAAAGCATCAATAAATATTAGTTGAATTGAACTGTACTTATTAAGCACTTAACGAACTTTAGGATGGAGACATTATACTTTGAGCCTTTTGGGTGAAGGATGGAATTATATTGATTCTTTTGACTGAAAGCTACCATGCGCACATATTTGAACTATTTGAGATTTCAAAAGTTCCCAGCAAATGATTACTAGCAAATCCATTTCTTACAATTAGTCTCTTTTCAGCCATATTTTAATAGCTGTTCCTGTTGCTGACAGGTGATCTATCACTTTGTCTCAAGATATTGTAGCCACTGAGTGAAAATTGCTAAGTGAAGAATTGGTATGATGTAGAAAGTAGGGATGGAGAAGGCAATGGCACCCCACTCCAGTACTCTTGCCTGGAAAATCCCATGGGCAGAGGAGCCTGGTAGGCTGCAGTCCATGGGGTGCGACTCTCCTACGAGTCAGACAGGACTGAGTGGCTTCACTTTCACTTTTCATTTTCACACATTGGAGAAGGAAATGGCAACCCACTCCAGTGTTCTTGCCTGGAGAATCCCAGGGAGGCGGAGCCTGGTGGGCTGCCATCTATGGGGTTGCACAGAATCAGACACGACTGAAGTGACTTAGCAAGCAAGCAAGTTAAAGGCGGAAAAGTGAATGGACATAGTTTCTAATTGCAGTGCCACTTCACAAATCCTGAGGCATTGACATTAAAGAAAGTACTGTTTACTGGTTTCTAGAAACCAAGATACATGACACGCCTATTATCCTTTTAGAGATTATGGATTACTTAACCTGATTCCAGAACTATTTTCTATGTATTTGAGGCAGTTTTATGAAAAGAACACTATTAATTATTGATAAACATGGCAGACAGACAGCCCACCTGGTTATAATCCATGTCTTTATTATCATATTCTATTCCATTTCATTTAATGAATAGTTCTTTTTCACTTGATTATTTCCATTTTCTTCCCTCCTAAATAATTTCTAAAAACCTTTAAACTTTTTATTTATTTATACTCCAATCAGTTTCTAAAGGAATTTAAAGCTGCTCCATTCTAATAAAGAGAAATAGCCATGCACAGACTTCTGCATGATAATGTTAAAATACCATATTTGAAGTTACAATAGAAAGGGAACATTATTAAAAATATACATTTAATTACTGTTGATTTTTTTCCTGAAAATATTTGCGGACCACTAATTTGAGGATGGTGAAATTTAGCAGTTAGTCTAAAGACAATGAGATAAAAATGACATTGTGCTAAGGTTTGAATCTAGGTTCCAAAATGCCTTGCTGTATGACTTTACACAAGTCATTTAACCTTCTTGGATCAACTTCCTTAAGAGAATGAGTTTGTAATAAAACCTACCTCAAATTCTTTTTTTTTTTTTTTTCAATGTGGGTGAAATACACATCAGCTTCTTAGAATGTTATTAAGTCTTTAAGAAGTTAAGAAATATTTTCTGCACTGATGTTACTTATACTTGATCTGAGTTGTATATCTATTAAAAAAGATATTGTCAGAAAAATAAGATAATAAATGTGAAGAATGAGGAGTACTTGGAAATGCATGCAAAGGTTCATATCTTGCATGTTGAATGCAACCTTAATACTAATTTAGTTTAATTAAACTAAACCAACCTTGGAAAACCCAGCAGTGGCCACAGGATTTGAAATGGTCAGTCCTCATCCCCATTCCCAGGAAGGGCAGTACTAAAGAATATTCAAACCACCAGACAATTGCAGTCATCTCCCATGCTAGTAAGGTTATGCTCAAAATCCTGTATGCTAGGCTTCAGTATTGTGTGAATTAAGAATCCCAAGATGACCTAGAGGCATGGGATGGGGAGGGAGATGGGAGGGAGATTCAAATGGAAGGGGATATATATATATGGCTGATTCATGTTGAGGTTTGACAGAAAAAAACGAAGTTCTATAAAGCAATTATCCTTCAATGAAAAATAAAAAAAAAATAAAGAATTATAAAATGAGTTGAGAAGAGGCAGAGGAAACAGGGATCAAATTTCCAACATTTGCTGGATCACAGAGAAAGGAAGTGAATTCTGGAAAAACATCTACTTCTGTTTCATCGACTACGCTAAAACCTTCAACTGTGTGGATCATAACAAACTATGGAAAACTTTTAAAGAGATGGAAATACCAGACCATTTTTCCTGTCTCCTGAAAAACCTGTATACAGGTCAAGAAGCAACAGTTAAAACTGTGTATGGAAGAACTAACTGGTTCAGGATTGAGAAACGAATATGAAAAGGCTGTTTGTTGCCACCTTGTTTATTTAATTTACAGGCTAAGGCCATCATAAGAAATGCTGGGCTGGAGAAGTTACAAGCTGGAATCAAGACTGGCAGGAGAAACATCAACAACCTCAGGTATGTTGATGATACCACTCTAATGGCAGAAAGTGAATAGGAAATAAAGAGCCTATTGATGAGGGTGAAGGAAGAAAGTCAAAAAGTCAGCTTAAAACTAAATATTAAAAAAAAAATCATGACATTTGGCCCAATGACAAATAGAAGGGGAAAATGTGGAAGCAGTGATAGATTTCCTATTCTTTGGCTCTAAAATCACTGTGGATGATGCCTACAGCCATGAAATTGGAAAACAATTACTTCTTGGCAGGAAAGCTAAGAGAAAACTAGACTGTGTTAAAAAGCAAAGACATTACTTTGCCAACAAAGATATGAATGGGCAAGGCTATGGTCTTTCCAGTAGTCACATACAGTTGTGAGAGCTGGAACACAAAGTAGGCAGAGCACCAAAGAATTGGAGCTTTTGAACTGTTGTGCTGGAGAAGACAAGAGTTCCTTGGACAGCAAGGAAATCAACCCTGAATACTCATTGCAAGGACTGATGCTGAAGCTGAACCTCCAATATTTTGGTCACCTTATGTGATCAGCTAACTCATTGGAAAACACCCTGATGCTGGGAAAGATTGAAGGCAGAGGAAAAGAGGGTATCAGAGGATGAGAAGTTTTGATGACATTACTGAAGCAGTGGACATGAACTTGGGCAAACTCTGGGAGATGCTGAGGGACAGGGAGGCCTGGCATGCTATAGTCTATGGGGTTGTGAAGAATCAGACACAACTAGGCAATTGAACAACATCAACCACAACAGCCTTGTTTGAGTATGTGTTACATCCTGGTCCTTGCATTTTTCACATGTGAAAACTAAAGCTTGATGTAACATAAGCACTTTGTCAAGTTAGTAGAAAATCACTTAGCTGCCTCTCTAGGTAATCTCTTTCTGTAAACTTTACCTGAACCAACAGGAAGGCCACATTAGCAAATTTTCTTTCAAAAGCCCCAGAGCAATTTTCTTGAGGCAAAGAGAAAATGCACTTGCACTCTGAAAGTATAGCATATTGGATCATATATGCTACTCTGACATTTGAACTTAAACAGGTCATTTAGAGTCTTTGGATCAATTTTCTGAATAAAAACAACCATAAAACAGAAAAAGATAAACCTAAGAGTAGATGATCTCAAATATTTCATAAAAAATTGTTTAGAAAAGGGTGTTAGCCTCAACAGTGGTAATATGACAGTCTTACTTGAAGTAAAATGATTTTTTCACTCCAGGATTCATTTGTACTATCAAGGGACTTTTATGATTTCCCTGTAAAATATTTGAATTTTTTCTATATTTGTCATTGCTATGAAACAATGAAATTGCATACTGTTTCCAATAGTGCCAGTATTCATTTATTATGTAAATTCAAGAAGTGAATATTTTATACTGCTAAATAATCTTTAAATGAATAATCATGATACTGCACCTAATTCATTTTAAATCTCATTTCAGCACATTTGATTTCTCAACAAAACAACTTTATAAAGGAAAATATTTAACCAGTTAAATTAATATTTAATTAATATTTATTAATATTAATTAAATTTAATATTCTGTAAAAACTATAATATTCATTTACATGAAAAACAAACTATATGAGACTAATAATATCCATCATAAAAGCACATAAAAGTCAGAGAAGGCAATGGCACCCCACTCCAGTACTCTTGCCTGGAAAATCTCATGGATGGAGGAGCCTGGTAGGCTGTAGTCCATGAGGGTTGAGAAGAGTCGGACATGACTGAATGACTTCACTTTCACTTTTCACCTTCATGCATTGGAGAAGGAAATGGCAACCCATTCCAGTACTCTTGCCTGGAGAATCCCAGAGACAAGGAGCTTGGTGGGCTGCCGTCGATGGGGTCGCACAGAGTCAAACACGACTGAAGCAACTTAGTAGCAGCAGCAGCAGCAGCAGCAGCAGCAGGCTCTCTATATATCCATATACATATTATTCTTATATCTGCTTACATGAAAAATAATTTTCTATTTTAAGGTACTGAAAGCATTTAAAAACAAAGTTTGTTAATTGTATATATTTCAGCTAATATAGCTGGAAACTCAAGTTTTACCTGTACCAGAAACTCTCCTAAACTGTATTAAGTCCCTTCAGTTGAGTCTGACTCTTTGTCACCCCTTGGTCACCAGGCTCCTCTGTTCCTAGAATTTTCCAGGCAAGAATACTGGAGTGGATTGCCTTTGCCTCCTCCAGGGGATCTTCCCAATCCAGGGATAGAACCAAGTCCCTTATGTCTACCAGTACTGGCAGGTGGGTTCTTTATCACTAGCACCACCTGTGGAGGCCCTCTCCTGAAAGAGATTCAGTTAAAAAAAATCAAAGATCACTAAGTTAGAAAACCAAGAATAGGTACATTTTAAAAAGTTAAGAGTATGTTTTGATGTCACATAGATCTCAGCTTAAAATATGTTTGTTGTTACTTTAGGCTATTTGAGTCTCAATCTCCATCACTCTAGAATGTGAATTATAATGTAAGCACACTGACTGATTCCCCAGAACCAATTTCTCTTTTGGCTCTTTCCAGTAATCCATGGTTTTAACTTGCAGAATCTGGTGATGGCTCTATCTTCCTTTCTAAGGGTAGAAGGTAGACAGAGCCTTAATCAATTAGTGCATCCCTTCTCCAGTTCAAGTTTATGACCTAAATTGCTTAACTCAGAGTAAAACTTAGCAGCCTGGCTTGATATGTGGGAGCATAAAGCACTGTTTCTCTCTGTAGACAAAGCAATCCTCACAACTGCTATAAACTATTGATCCTTGAGCCCTCCTGAAAACTCACTGGATAGGGGCAGAGCTCAGAAAATTTCAGGGGGAAATTTAGAGCTTTGATATCACTGTGATCCATCTTTTGTGAAACCCACTCTACTAGTCTTCTCAGTAATGTGTACCAGTACTTTTTCTTTATCTTTTCAGAACATTTGAGATGATTTTTCAGGTATTTGTAATATAAACACTTGACTTAGTGAGAAAATAATTCCTCCAGTCTGTGGGTTGTAAGGTTTAACAGTACAGGTTGACAATCCTCATCTTTATTCTCAGAGGAAAGATGTGCTTTAGAATTCTTTCTTTCTTTTTTTTTTAATTTTTTTTTTTATTTTTAAACAGCCGATGTAGCTTGTATACTATACAATAGCTAACACCGCCAGAGGGATAAGTGGCAGAAGCCTGTAATCAAACTGAGCATTTCTGCAGGAAAATATGTGAGCAATCATGATTAGTTTTCCTCTTTTTTTTTTTAAAGGCTACAAATAGCCTAGTGATTGTTCATTTCAAGCTTTGCTAAAATGTGAATTTTGAAGAAAATTCTTGATGCATAGCTCTCTGGATTTTATATTTACATCTAAGGATATGTATTCCTTCTCTGTCTCTCAATTCTCTGTACATACACATGCCCACATCTACATATGTAAACATATGTGTTGTAAATGTAATGCTATAAGTTCTTATTTGCTATATAAAAAATCATTTTACTAGTTCAGTTACTCATGATAAAGAATGCTTTTTAATGAATAAAATTGATAGCCAAATTACATCATTATTTTCATTCTCATCATCTATATTATCAAAAAGATGGATTATAATTTACTCTATCCTGTTTCTGAAATGTACCTAGACTGAACTAAGAGCAGAGTTTGCTGCAATGTAAAAAAAAAAATGTGTTTTGGTCAGATATATTTTAATTGGAGTTTTCACCATTTCCCTCCTTTGACACAAATCCTCTTAAATACCATTCTGACATTCATTATGATAAGTAAGTGAGCTCTTGGCAAACATTTGCTATGTAAGCAATTTTGGTTCTGTTTCTGATGACTGGTAAAATGACACGTTAGTCCTTGTTACAGAAAGTTTCAGCAGATGAAAAATAAGATTTTTACTCTTAGAGCAGTTTTTTCCTAATAAAATCATATGAATTATGCTAAAATAGATATAACATTCATGATATAGCTAAGAAAACTGGGAACAAAGGAATAAATATTGTTTTCAGAGTGTAATAAATTAAAACTTCATATTTTTTCTATTATCTATATTGATCATTTTAAAAATTTTATTCTGTGTGTCAAGGAATGATATGACACTTAACCAGAGATAAACAATACTTTAAAAAAGTTTCTAAAACTTTATTAGTTATTCCCTATAATCCTATATGTCTCATTATTATTATTTTCATATAAAGAACTATTAAACAAGAAAACAAATGGCAGTATACTTATCTGAATGTATTTTCTTATATAAATTTATACAGTATTTGTAACCTAGAAGAAAAGAAATTTGCCCTAAAAGATTGTGGTTGTCCTTATTAATAAAATTATATGGCAAATATCTAGTTTTAAAAAAACACCTGTCAGAGCAGTGTTCTAACCTAGCTTGATTTTTGCCTTTCAAATAGAAATAATTTGCTTTTTATACTATTTTGCTCTTTGAAGGGCTTTTATTCAAGTCTCTACTCAAATATTTAGTATTCTAACTATAGCTGTCAGGACATAATTAAAAATCATAAATCCCACTTAGTTTAAGCAAGACATAAATTCATTAAAATGTCAAGAGGGTCTAGCCAATATCCTATACTGCAGAGAACAAGGCTGCCATGTACACAGCCAAGAACAATGACCACGTGACACCACTTGTCTGCCCTAATGAGCAGTCTGTTTCCGTGGCTACTGAATAGATGACTGACAGCCTCTAGCAGCACTGCCAGGCTGACCTTGCACATTGCTACACCTGCCCATTGGCTGTTTCTCTACCACACTCATGAAAATGGATTCCCCTGTAGTGTCTCATTTATGTCCCTCTCCTCTTAACCAATATTCCAGGGGATGTATGCAAACTCTGAAGCTGGTATCAATTATCTGAGCTTGGCCTCAAGGGAAATGGAAATAGGTTGCTGGATTTAACTTTACAGAACAGACATTCTTAAATGGATATTCCTAAAATTAGAAAAGTGTTTCAAATTCCTGTAGATAGCAGAGGCAATTGTGGTCAAAGGGCTTCCCAAGTGTCACTAGTGGTAAAGAATCCACCTGCCAGTGCAGGAGACATAAGAGATGGGTGTTTGAACTCTGGGTTGGGAAGATCCCCTGGAGGAGGGCCTGGCAACCCACTCCAGTATTCTTGCCTGGAGAACCCCATGGCCAGAAGAGCCTGCCAGTGTACAGTCCATAGAGTTGCAAAGAGTCGGACACGACTGAAGCGACTTAGCAAGCACACACTGTGGTCAAAATAAANGTCAAGGAATGATATGACACTTAACCAGAGATAAGCAATACTTTAAAAAAGTTTCTAAAACTTTATTAGTTATTCCCTATAATCCTATATGTCTCATTATTATTATTTTCATATAAAGAACTATTAAACAAGAAAACAAATGGCAGTATACTTATCTGAATGTATTTTCTTATATAAATTTATACAGTATTTGTAACCTAGAAGAAAAGAAATTTGCCCTAAAAGATTGTGGTTGTCCTTATTAATAAAATTATATGGCAAATATCTAGTTTTAAAAAAACACCTGTCAGAGCACTGTTCTAACCTAGCTTGATTTTTGCCTTTCAAATAGAAATAATTTGCTTTTTATACTATTTTGCTCTTTGAAGGGCTTTTATTCAAGTCTCTACTCAAATATTTAGTATTCTAACTATAGCTGTCAGGACATAATTAAAAATCATAAATCCCACTTAGTTTAAGCAAGACATAAATTCATTAAAATGTCAAGAGGGTCTAGCCAATATCCTATACTGCAGAGAACAAGGCTGCCATGTACACAGCCAAGAACAATGACCACGTGACACCACTTGTCTGCCCTAATGAGCAGTCTGTTTCCGTGGCTACTGAATAGATGACTGACAGCCTCTAGCAGCACTGCCAGGCTGACCTTGCACATTGCTACACCTGCCCATTGGCTGTTTCTCTACCACACTCATGAAAATGGATTCCCCTGTAGTGTCTCATTTATGTCCCTCTCCTCTTAACCAATATTCCAGGGGATGTATGCAAACTCTGAAGCTGGTATCAATTATCTGAGCTTGGCCTCAAGGGAAATGGAAATAGGTTGCTGGATTTAACTTTACAGAACAGACATTCTTAAATGGATATTCCTTAAATTAGAAAAGTGTTTCAAATTCCTGTAGATAGCAGAGGCAATTGTGGTCAAAGGGCTTCCCAAGTGTCACTAGTGGTAAAGAATCCACCTGCCAGTGCAGGAGACATAAGAGATGGGTGTTTGAACTCTGGGTTGGGAAGATCCCCTGGAGGAGGGCCTGGCAACCCACTCCAGTATTCTTGCCTGGAGAACCCCATGGCCAGAAGAGCCTGCCAGTGTACAGTCCATAGAGTTGCAAAGAATCGGACACGACTGAAGCGACTTAGCAAGCACACACTGTGGTCAAAATAAAAGACTTGAAAATGATTTACAGCTAAAAAGAAAAAGCCTGAAAATGATATGATTACAATGCTGATGTGGAAACAGCAGTGCTAGTAGTAGAGNGGGTGTTTGAACTCTGGGTTGGGAAGATCCCCTGGAGGAGGGCCTGGCAACCCACTCCAGTATTCTTGCCTGGAGAACCTCATGGCCAGAAGAGCCTGCCAGTGTACAGTCCATAGAGTTGCAAAGAGTCGGACACGACTGAAGCGACTTAGCAAGCACACACTGTGGTCAAAATAAAAGACTTGAAAATGACTTACAGCTAAAAAGAAAAAGCCTAAAAATGATATGATTACAATGCTGATGTGGAAACAGCAGTGCTAGTAGTAGGGATATTAATTATAAAATTGCCATGTTGGAGGTGGTGTTGTCTGTGCAAAGCCCATGCCAGATTGGATGGCCATGTCCTTCTGATGGAGGCTGCATATGTTGCTCCTGAGCTTCATTGCTCTTACCTGAGCAAATTTCAGCCACATCTTAATCTTGGGCAGTGATAAATTTGTCTTTGACATCAGCAGCAAAACCATTGTTTTGACAGTAATGAGTAGTAGTCGCATTGTTTCTAATGGTCAGTGGTAAAAGAGCCTCATGTTTTCCCAGACAAAAGTGAATCGTCCATAGGCAGGCCAGCATTGCAATTACAAGTACTTGACATGTTGAAAGGAGCTGTTTCTTGGTGAACTAACAGGACTCCACTGAAGGACTATAGCATTATTTGGAAGGAAATGGTGGGAAAGTTAAAGTCCTCACCAAACAGCTAATGTTCATTCTGTTTCAATCCCATGATACATGAGCTCTGACATTCACATTGATATCAGTGTTTCAAAGTGACTGCATTTTCATTGTGAGGAAAATCATCATCAATAAGACACAGTCTCTGAATCTCTAAGTGACTTGAAAATATTTAGAGTTGTCATATACTATACTGACTTTTAAATATTTTTAATAAAATTGAAATTTTATATGGGAGCCCAATTTAGAAAAGAGCTAAATGGAAAGGATCTAGTGCAGAGCTTCTCTGGAAAAAGCAGGGTTTAGGGTTTTGAGAAAGGATATCACTCCCTCCATTAACCTCCACTTCCCAGTGTCTTTCCCTCTTCATCACACTCTCCATCTCCATCTCTTTTTTCCCACAGAGGTGTCTGGGACACTTCTCAGGAACATCTGCAAAAATTAAAAACAAGCAGAAAACACAGAAACCCCAATGGCAAAGTGGATTAAAACTGGAGCCTCAAAGGTGTGAAATGAGATGTGGCAGGGAGGAGCACCATTTGTTCTGTGTGAAGAGTATAGGTTTTGGAATTCAAAGCCAATGGGAGTATATTCAACTTAACAGAGAGATGTCTATAACTTACAGAGCTTTCTAAAAATGAAATTGATAACTTTATGAGATTAATTCCCTGACTACTAAAAATACTCCAACACCAGATCATCACTAATGGTGTTCAAAGAGATTTAGATCTCAGGAAAGTGGTTGTATTTAGGTTCTAGCATTATATGGAGTCATTGTCTATATCATCTGCAAAATGATCATACCTTAACTTCCTGAATGAACATTAGCAAATTAGAAATATGTTAAAAAGTGTTTCCATGTATTTTACACATCTTAAAATTCCAGTGAGACACTAAACTCCACTTTGCTTTTTTTCTTTCTCTTTTTTTCACTACATGAACACCTTTATTTTTTGATAATCTTAATTATTGTTAGAACTAATAAGTATTGTTTTGTAGATGTTTCTAAGAAAAGTAAACTATAGGTAGAAGTATAAAATGTCAGTGCATTTTCCCACAAATACTGCACTACTATGCCTATTTTTCTTATTTGAGAACCCTTCCAAAGGAAAGAGAAGAGAACATTTGTGAACAACATGAGATAAACTAAGCACAACAGCATTACATGATAACATCAATTTAACTGATAACCAATTCAAGAAGCACTTTAATTCTGAAAGTAATAGGTACAGAATTACCAGATTACAAAAACACATTGTGTCTTTGTTTTGCAAAGATTAGGAATCTTTTTCATCTGTGATTATGCCACATAGCTTTGCTTTAGGAAAAATACAAACTCTTGCTCCTTGTGTATACCATTTGTACCACCTTAATACATCTATTTCTCCATGAATTTTTTGGAATAAAATATTTATTTTATGTAAGCTATAAGAAGAAACATTGTAATCACAGGACAGAAAATTTATCAGAGAAACATGAAAGTATGATAGAGCAAACATTTTACTTGTTGATGTGTAGCTTTCATTGATTTGTTATAACAATCTAAGATTTAGCATTAATTTCTTTGAAGGTGTCTTAATTCTGTCTTTAATCAAACTTTAGTTCATTAAAAATAAAAGTGATTACAGTTCACATTTTGCTTTAAATTGATATCATTTTCTATTTCTAGAATATATTTGTATACAGCTAAGGATGTAATGGAGAAGGCAATGGCACCCCACTCCAGTACTCTTGCCTGGAAAATCCCAAGGGTGGAAGAGCCTGGTAGGCTGCAGTCCACGGGGTTGCAAAGAGTCAGACATGACTGAGTGATTTCACTTTCCCTTTTCACTTTCATGCATTGGAAAAGGAAATGGCAACCCACTCCAGTGTTCTTGCCTAGAGAATCCCAGGGACGGGGAAGCCTGGTGGGCTGCCATCTATGGGGTTGCACAGAGTTGGACACGACTAAAGTGACTTAGCAACAGCAGTAGCAGCAAGGATGTAATAAAAGAGTTATTCTAAGAAACTAAGAAAATAGTTGATTGAAAATTCTTTAAAGAATGAAAACTTAATACCTGTGAGAATAAGACCACTGTTTTAAAATATCATTACTCTAAAGTACCTCTGTCAGTGGGGCTATTAAGTCATAGTATACATACATGCATACTGGAGGTATCATGGAACAGCTTGGTGGAGGGCAATTTTATAATAATGTTTTTTCCAATAAAAATATAATAGTGATTTTTCACTTTGCTTTAGAGTTTATAGATATCCTGTTACACCACTGTAGCAAACAAACAAACAAACAAACTGGTATTTGATTGAATCATACCAATTTTTAGCATTCTGTGATTTTTATCTTTTAAATCTTTCAAGTTTGCTAATTCCCTTCTCTTTTATAAATGTTGAGTGTACATGACTAAAGGTCTGGATATTGTCATAAATATATTGAATAAGTGACTTAAAGTTTTATGTGCCCTCTCACTAATGTGTATAAGCATTTATGTTTTAAAGTTAAATTCCATATTAATTAAGTTTTAGTTGCAAGTCATAGAAAACTACTTTGATTTAGGCAAAAGTGTGTTCTATTAGCAGAATACCCACTCCCAGATGACAAGAGCTATTAGAGAAGGCAGGATCTAAATACCACCCAGAATCACTGTAGCAAAAACAGAGGGATCGCAAGAGTGTTGTGATTTAGCTTAGCTCAGTCCGTTTGTGTGTTCTGTCAAGCTCCAAATTTCATAGCATGATAACTCTATTTGAACCAGTTTGGTTTGGATATTTCTAACTCCACATTAATCTTTGGAGGATTTAACTACTGAAAAGAACAATACAAATCAGTGGCAGGCCAAACTATAATATGTCTTTAAAACCTTTCATTTGTTTTTTTGAACAGCTGGATTGAGATATAATTTACATAACAAAAAAAATCAACCGCACTAGTATAAAATTCAGTCATCTTCAGTAAGTTTATAAACTTGTGAAACTAGATCTAGAATTTACTTTGAGAACATTTCCATCATCCTTAAGATCCTCCCTCAGCTAGCTTACAATCTAACCTTGGTTCCATTTCCAAGCCCAGGCCACCACTGATCTCTTTCTCCCTCTGTAAACGTGCTTGCCAATTGTTTGTACACATACAACATGTAGAATTTTGCACCTGGCTTCTTTTACAAAGCACGAGTGTCTTCAGTTATGTCCACGATGGGTGAGTATTTGGTTCTCTGTATGGCTGAGTAGCATTTCATTGTAGAGATGCATCACATTATGTTTACCAGTTGATGTTTATATCAGTTCCAGATTTTAGCTACTATAAATAACAGTTATGAGCATTCACACACAAAGGTTTTTGTGAGCATAAACATTATTTTTCCTCTTGGGTAATATTCATAGAAGTGAAATTGCTTTATCATATGATAGATTTATGCTTAACTATTAAGGAAACTGTTAAGGGACATTTTATTTTATTCTAAGATGATTATACCAGTTTACATTTCCAGCAACATTATATGAAGATTTTAGTTCTTCCATATTTCTGGCCAACAATTAGCATTGTCTATTCTTTTGGTTATATCCCTTCTAGAGGTTAGAGCGTGTTTTGTCATTGAACTTTTAATTTTCATCTCCCAAAAGAATAATGGTGTTGAGGACTTTTACATGTGTTTATTAACTGTTTATATATTTTCTTTAGAGAAATGTCTGTTGAGTTATTTTCCTCATTTTTACTTGGAATATTTGATGTTTTGATATTAAATTTGGAGGTTATTTATGTATTCTCTATCCATTTTTATATAGTTTAGAAGATATATGATTCATTTGATTTATATAGCTTGATAATAAGTTACCACAAATTTAGTGGCCAAGCAGCACACATATTTATAACCTTGCAATCTCCATGGGTCAGAAGTCTGGGCATGGCTTAGCTGAGTTCTCTGCTCAGGATCTTGGAATGATGAAATCGGATTTTGACAGAACAGTAATTTTCTCTGGAAGCTCAAATGAGGAGGGATCTGCTTCCAACTTCATTCAGGTTGCTGGCAGAATTCTTCTTATTTTTGATGTATGAGTGTTGGTCCTGGTTTATTGTTGGATGGTAGCTGGTGGCTGGTGTCTTCTCAGTTGCTTAATACATGAACTTCCTCATCACAGCTGTTTAGTTCATCAACCCAGTAAGGAGAAGCTTGCCATCTGCCAAGAAAGAATCTTACCTAACATAACTAACACTGAGAATGTTATTTCATCACTTTTAGATCTTTTAAGTTGCAAGCATGAAAATGTGCTACCTACACTGAATAGAAAGGAGTTAAACAAAGACATAGATACCAGGAGGAAACTATGGAGGTGTTATCTAATGTCTTTCTCCATATATTATTTGCAAATATATTCTCCCAGTCTGTAGCCTGTGTTTTCATTTACCTAAGGGTACTTTTTGAAGTGTAAGATTTTAATGAAGTCCGACTTACCTTTTTCTCCCCTTCTTTTAAAAGGGAGAAAATACTTTTGGTATTGTATATAAGGAATCTTTAAATCATGAAGGTTTTATCCTTTGTCTCTTTCTGGCAGGCTTGATATTTTAGCTCCTAAATTTAGGTCAATGTTCCAGTTTAAGTTCATTTTGTGTATAGTGTAAGCTTAGTGTTTAGTTTATTTTATTGCAGTTGGGTATAAAAATGGTCCCAGAACTATTGATTGAAAATGGCTGTCCTTTCTTCAATTACATCTTTCTTAGTACCTTGTCATAAGTCAATTGACCATAAATGTGAGGGTTTATTTTAGACTCTTTTTAAAATAAAAATTTATTTATTTTAATTGGAAGTAATTACTTTACAATATTGTAGTGGTTTTGCCATACATTGACATGAATCCACCATGGGTGTACATGTGTTCCCCATCCTGAACCCCTTCCCACCTCCCTCCCCATCCCATCCCTCTGGGTCATCCCAGTGCACCAGCCCCGAGCACCCTGTCTCATGCATTGAACCTGGACTGGTGATTCATTTCACATATGATAATATACATTTTCAATACCATTCTTCCAAATCATCCCACCCTTGCCCTCTCCCACAGAGTCCAAAAAACTGTTCTACACATCTGAGTCTCTTTTGCTGGCTCACATATAGGGTTATCGTTATCATCTTTCTAAATTCCATATATTTGCATTAGTATAGTGTATTGGTGTTTTTCTTTCCGGCTTACTTCACTCTGTATAATAGGCTCCAGTTTCATCCACCTTCTAGTTTCATATTTTACAAGCTGTTAATCAGTTTTCCCAGCACCACTTGTTAAAGAGATTGTCCTTAATCTATTGTGTATTCTTGCCTCCTTTGTCAAAGATAAGGTGTCCATAGGTGTGTGGATTTATCTCTGGGCTTTCTATTTTGTTCCATTGATCTATATTTCTGTCTTTGTGCCAGAACCATACTGTATTGATGATTGTGGCTTTATAGTAGAGCCTGAAGTCAGGCAGGTTGATTCCTCCAGTTTCATTCTTCTTTCTCAAGATTGCTTTGGCTATTTGAGGTTTTTTGTATTTCCATGCAAATTGTGAAATTACTTTTTCTAGTTCTGTTAAAAATACCACTGGTAGCTTGATGGGGATTGCATTGAATCTATAGATTGCTTTGGGTAGTATACTAATTTTCACTATATTAATTCTTCCAATCCATGGGCATGGTATATTTCTCCATCTATTTGTGTCCTCTTTGATTTCCTTCACCAGTGTTTTATAGTTTTCTATATGTAGTTCTTTTGTTTCTTTAGGTAGATATATTCCTAAGTATTTTATTCTTTTTGTTGCAGTGGTGAATGGAGTTGTTTCCTTAATTTCTCTTTCTGTTTTCTCATTGTTATTGAATAGGAATGCAAGGGATTTCTGTGTGTTGATTTTATATCCTGCAACTTTACTATATTCCTTGATTAGTTCTAGTAATTTTCTGGTGGAGACTTTAGGGTTTTCCTATGTAGAGGATAATGCCATCTGCAAACAGTGAGAGTTTTACTTCTTCTTTTCCAATCTGAATTCCTTTCATTTCTTTTTCTTCTTTGATTGCTGTGGCTAAAACTTCCAGAACTGTGTTGAATAGTAGTGATGAGAGTGGGCACCCTTGACTTTAGGGGAAATGCTTTCAGTTTTTCACCATTGAGATAATGTTTGCTGTGGGTTTGTCATATATAACTTTTAATTTTGTCCTATCCACATGCTGTTTTTATTACTGTAGCTTTGAGATAAGCTTTAAAATCTGATAGTTTAAATCTTCCAATTTGCTCTTTTTCTTTATAAGTTTTTTTGACTATTCTAGGTTTTTTGCACTTCTCTCTCTCTCTTTATATATACACACCTATATATATATATGTATTTTAGGATTAACTAACCAACTATATTAGAATTCTTGCTGGAATATAAATAGTGATTCTACTATATCAGTAGATTAATTTGGGGATAATTACTATCTTAATATCAAGTCTTCAGCATAAATATTAATTTTTTAAATTTTTCTTACATATTTATTTTGTTATTATGAATAAAATTATTTTGTTGGTATTAATTTTGTTGTTAGTTGATTTTTTTTTTCATTGTTCAGTTGCTAAGCCATGTCTGAACCTGCAATCACGGGGACTGCAGTACACCAGGCTTCCCTGTCCTTCACTATCTCTTGGAATTTGCACAAATGCATATCAATTGAGTCAGTGATGCCATCCAACTATCTCATCCTCTGTCTCCTCCTTCTCTTCCAACCCTCAATCTTTCCCAGCATCAAGGCCTTTTCTAATGAGTCAGCTCTTTGCATTACATGGCCAGAATTTTGGAGCTTCAGCATCAGCCCTTCCAATGAATATTCAGAATTGATTTTCTTCAGTATTGACTGGTTTGGTTTCCTTGCTATCCAAGGGACTCTTAAGAGTCTTTTCCAGTAGTACAACTCAAAAGCATCAATTCTTTTGCACTCACACTTCTTTATCGTCCAACACTCACATCCATACATAACTACTGAAGAAACTACAGCTTTGACTATAGGGACTTTTTTCAGCAAAGTGACATCTCTATTTTTAATATGATGTCTAGCTTTGTCATAGCTTTTCTTCCAAGGAGCAAGCATCTTTTAATTAAATGGCTGCCATCATTGTGCACAGTAATTTTGGAGATCAATAAAATAAAATCTGCCACTGTATCCACTTTTGCTCCATATTTTTGCCATAAAGTGATGGGATCCACTGCTATAATCTTTGCTTTTTGATTGTTGAGTTTTAAGCCAGCTTTTTCACTCTCCACTTTTACCTTCATCAAAAGGCTCTTTAGTTCCTCTTCACTTTCTGCCACTAAGGTCTCTGCCATCTGCACATCTGAGGTTGTTGATATTTCTCCCAGCCATCTTAATTACACCTTGAGATTGGTCCAGCTCAGAATCTTACATGATGTAGTCTGCATATTAGTTGAATAAGCAGGGTGCCAATATACAGCCTTGACATACACTTTTCCCAATTTTGAACCAGTCCATTGTACAGGAGACAGGGATCAAGACCATCTCCATGGAAAAGAAATGCAAAGAAGCAAAATGGTTGTCTGAGGAGGCCTTACATGTAGCTGTGAAAAGAAGAGAAGAGAAAAGCAAAGGAGAAAAGGAAAGATACAAGCATCTGAATCCAGAGTTCCAAAGAATAGCAAAAAGAGATAAGAAAGACTTCCTCAGCGATCAATGCAAAGAAAGAGAAAAACAACAGAATGGGAAAGACTAGAGATCTCTTCAAGAAAATTAGAGATACCAAGGGAACATTTCATGCAAAGATGAGCTCGATAAAGGACAGAAATTGTATGGACCTAACAGAAGCAGAAGATATTAAGAAGAGGTGGCAAGAATACACAGAAGAACTATACAAAAAAGATCTTCATGACCCAGATAATCACAATGGTGTGATCACTCACCTAGAGCCAGACATCCTGGAATGTGAAGTCAAGTGGGGCTTAGAAAGCATCACTATGAACAAAGCTGGTAGAGGTGATGGAATTCCAGTTGAGCTATTTCAAATCCCGAAAGATGATGCTGTGAAACTGCTGCACTCAATATGCCAGCAAGTTTGGAAAACTCAACAGTGGCCACAGGACTGGAAAAGGTCACTTTTCATTCCAATCTCAAAGAAAGGCAATGCCAAAGAATGCTCAAACTACCACACAATTGCAGTCATCTCACACGCTAGTAAAGTAATGCTCAAAATTCTCCAAGCCAGGCTTCAGCAGTACATGAACTGTGATCTTCCAGATGTTCAAGCTGGTTTTAGCAAAGGCAGAGGAACCAGAGATTAAATTGCCAACATCCGCTGGATCATGGCAGAATGAAGAGAGTTCCAGAAAAACATCTACTTCTGCTTTATTGACTATGCCAAAGCCTTTGACTCTATGGATCACAGTAAAGTGTGGAAAATTCTGAAAGAGATGTGAATACCAGAGCCCCTACCTGCCTCTTGAGAAGCCTATATGCAGGTCAGGAAGCAACAGTTAGAACTGGACATGGAACAACAGACTGGTTCCAAATAGGAAAAGGAGTACATCAAGGCTGTATAGAGTCACCCTGCTTATTTAACTTTTATGCAGAGTACATCATGAAAAACACTGGGCTGGAAGAAGCACAAGCTGGAATCAAGATTGCCAGGAGAAATTTCAATAACCTCAGATATGCAGATGACACCACCCTTATAGCAGAAAGTGAAGAGGAACTAAAAAGCCTCTTGGGGAAGGTGAAAGCAGAGAGTGAAAAAGTTGGCTTAAAGCTCAACATTCAGAAAACGAAGATCATGGCATCCGGTCCCATCACTTCATGGGAAATAGATGGGGAAACAGTCGAGTGTCAGCCTTTATATTTTTAGGCTCCAAAATTCCTGCAGATGCTGATTGAAGCCATGAAATTAAAAGACACTTGCTCCTTGGAAGAAAAGTTATTACCAACCTACATATCATGTTGAAAAGCAGAGACATTACTTTGCCAACAAAGGTCCGTCTAGTCAAGGCTGTTTTTTCCAGTGGTCATGTGTGGATGTGAGAGTTGGACTGTGAAGAAATTTGAGCACCAAAGAATTGATTCTTTTGAACTATGGTGTTGGAGAAGATTCTTGAGAGTCTCTTGGACTGCAAGGAGATCCAACCAGTCCATTCTGAAGATCACCCCTGGCATTTCTTTGGAAGGACTGATGCTAAAGCTGAAACT
>SJYW01047729.1:150225-181035 GCA_006410735.1 Raphicerus campestris
GGGACTTTCCAGGCAAGAGTACTGGAGTGAGTTGCCATTGCCTTCTCCCTTTGTCTGTGAGTCTGTTTCTATTTCATAGATATGTTCATTTGAGTTGTATTTTAGATTCCATATGTAAGTGATATCATGTGGTATTTGTCTATCTTTTTCTGATTGCTTCACTTAGTATAATAATCTCTAGATACCTCCATGCTGCTACACATAGCATCATTTAATTATTTCTAATGGCCAGGTAATATTCCACTGTGCATACTGACCATATATTCTTTATCCATTCATCTGCCAAACGACATTTAGGTTGTTTCCATGTCCTGGTTACTGTAAGTAGTACTGCTATGAGCAGTACATGCATGCATCTTTTAATTATAGCTTTATCTGGGTATATGCCCAGGAGTGGAATTGCTAGATCATATTGTAACTCTATTTTTACCTTTTGGAGAAACCTCCATACTGTTCTCCATAGTAGCTGTACCAATTTACATTCCCACCAATAGTGCAAGAGAATTCTGTTTGTTCCACACTCTCTCTAGCATTTATTATTTGTAGACTAGGGTGGTACCATATTGTAGTTTTGATTTGTCTTTCTCTAATAATAAAGGAGAAAAGGAAAGATATATCAATTTGAATGCAGAGTTTCAAGTGTAGCAAGGAGAGATAAGAAAGCCTTCCTCAGCGATCAATACAAAGAAATAGAGGAAAACAATAGAATAGGAAAGAATCAAGATATCTTCAAGAAAATTAGAGATACAAAGGGAATATTTCATGCAAAGATGGGCACAAAAAAGGAAAGAAATGGTACGGACCTAACAGAAGCAGAAGATATTAAGAAGAAGTGGCAAGAATACACAGAAGAATGGTACAAAAAAGATCTTCATGACCCAGTTAATCAGGATAGTGTGATCACTCACCTAAGCCAGACATCCTGGAATGTGAAGTCAAGTGGGCCTTAGGAAGCATTACTACAAACAAAGCTAATGAAGGTCATGGAACCCCAGTTGACCTGTTTCAAATCCTAAAAGATGATGCTGTGAAAGTGCTGCACTCAATATGACAGCAAATTTGGAAACTCAGCAGCGGTCAGAGGACTGGAAAAGAGCAGTTTTCATTCCAATCACAAAGAAAGTCAATGCCAAAGACTGCTAAAACCACTGCACAGTTCTACTCATATCACTGCAGATGGTGATTGCAGCCATGAAATTAAAAGATGCTTACTCCTTGGAAGGAAAGTTATGACCAACCTAGATAGAATATTCAAAAGCAGAGACATGACTTTGCCAACAAAGGTCCGTTTAGTCAAGGCTATGGTTTTTCCAGTAGTCATGTATAGATGTGAGAATTGGACTGTGAAGAAAGCTGAGTGCCAAAGAATTGATGCTTTTGAACTGTGGTATTGAAGAAGACTCTTGAAAGTCCCTTGGCCTGCAAGGAGATCCAGCCAGTCCATTCTAAAGGAGATCAGTCCTGGGTGTTCTTTGGAAGGAAAGATGCTAAAGCTAAAACTCCAGTACTTTGGCCACCTCATGCAAAGAGTTGACTCATTGGAAAAGACTCGATGCCACTGACTTGATGGACATGAGTATGAGAGAACTCCGGGAGTTGAGTGAACAGGGAAGCCAGGCGTGCTGCAATTCATGGGGTCACAAAGAGTCGGACACAACTGAGAGACTGAACTGAACTAAACTGAACTGAACTGAACACGCTAGTAAAGTAATGCTCAAAATTCTCCAAGACAGGCTTCAGCAATATGTGAACTGTGAAATTCCAGATGTTCAAGCTGGTTTTAGAAAAGCCAGACAACCAGAGACCAAATTGCAAACATCCTAAGGATCATCAAAAAAGCAAGAGAGTTCCAGAAAAACATCTATTTCTGCTTTATTAATATGCCAAAGCCTTTGACTGTGTGGGTCACAATAAACTGTGGAAAATTCTGAAAGAGATGGGAATACCAGACCACCTAACCTGCCTCTTGAGAAACCTGTATGCAGGTAAGGAGGCAACAGTTGGAACTGGACATGGAACAGACTGGTTCCAAATAGGAAAAGGAGTACGTCAAGGCTGNTTTTTTGTGCTCTAGTTGTTGCATATGAGAGAATTTTCTATCCTTCCTGTATTAGTGAGGATACTTATATTTGGACAGAACATCAACTTAAATTGGCTTAAACAAAAGAGATAATTTATTGATTTATTTAATTAGAAGTTCAGAGAACAGCCTGGCTTTCACCGTGTCTGTCTGTATCCAGATCCTAGCACTTGCTTTCTTTCCTGTGGCTTGTTTTTCAGGCATGATTCCATTACATGTATGCTGGCATAAATAGGCAGCACTAGCTCCAGACTTATCTATAACAAAGTACCAAACTCAGGGAAAGAAAGAAGCAAAATTTGGGGATGGAATCTGATTTGGTTTAGACTGGATAACCCAGCACCATCTGACCTAATCACCAAGACCAGAATAATGAAGTGTGCTGACTAGCCACATGGTATGTTGCTCACATTTGGAGATGAGGGGTGTTTCAAGCACCATTCGATCCATTAGAAATGAAAATGGGAAAGAGAACCAGAGTATTGTTACCAGAAAAGCCACAGAAATTGGTCAGGAAAATACACTAGGCTTTGTAAAAAAATATAAAAACCATGATATATATTCAAATTCATGGTTTACATTTATCTTGGTATTAAATGCCATAACAAAAAAATAAACAATAGAAGAATGAAATAGTGTATCACTTATAGTGCATTCCCACTAGTATGAATAAAAAGCTAGTGTGGTGGGATTTGTAGAGATATATATTGAAAAAATAAATTCCAGTGAGATACAANATTTATCTTGGTATTAAATGCCATAACAAAAAAATAAACAATAGAAGAATGAAATAGTGTATCACTTATAGTGCATTCCCACTAGTATGAATAAAAAGCTAGTGTGGTGGGATTTGTAGAGATATATATTGAAAAAATAAATTCCAGTGAGATACAACTGTACATGAATATGAGGTATTTTTCAATCATATTCTGTTTCTACTCTGTTGCTTCTATTTTAATAGGCTAGTCAGCACAGTATTACTTAAGGGCATGGCATGATACTTAATGGCTGCTAAAAACAATATTTCTGATTTTAATTACATGAATACTTTAATTCCCATCATAACAATATATTTTCATTTAACAAGTTGCCAACTCTTTCATTAGGAAACACAATTAATTAACTGAACTCTCATCTAATTATGTAAGTGTTCCTTTTGACACAAAAACTAAAGCTTCTGTTTCAGATATAGCTGAGAAATAGAACTCAAGAGGTCAAATATTAAAAATTTTGACATCTTACATGTATTGGATTTAATGAATTAACATCATTTAATATTGTACATTCTGGGGTATGCAATCATTAAGTCTTTCATGTGAGTATATTAAAAATAAAACACATCAAAATGAAAAAAAATCTAGTGTATTTTAGTATAATAATACTTAGTAATTATACTACTCTTTAATCTTAAAATCTAAATGTCTATGACTGTCATCTTTCTCCTGCTGCCAAAAAAATTCTCAGCCAATCTACAATGTTAAGTAATAAGTAATTCCCAATTTCTTTGTGTGTGGGGGGGGGGGGTTCAATTTTGATGCAGATGCTTATTCATTCAATTTAAAATATGTGATATTTACAGAAATATTCTAATGCACTTTCTTCACTTAAAAAAATTTAGAAAGTCTTAGATGATGAGAAACCATATTACTTCTCTACAGAGGCCAATAAAATTCTTTATTTTCCCTACTTTTATATCTGTTCTATGTTTATTTTAAAATGTTAGGTACCAAGCACACAGTTTAACTGAGTACTCAGCTACTCAAAATTTGTTGATGTCTCCAGCATTCTGTTATTGCTTTTAGTATTCTGAAATACTAAAAAATAAAAATAATGTGCATATAATGCTTGCATAGCTCATTTATCAAAGATATATCGTGTTTACTTATCAAAGAGAAAAAATAAAACATTTTGGCATTTTATCATATGCCAAAAGAATTGCTTTTGGAAATATGCATGGAAGAGAAGAACTCTTTAATGATTTCATGATACGCCTTCTAAAAAAAGTAGACTGATATGATTTTCATATTCCTTGTCATGAAAGTAATAGGACACATGCATATTTTGGTTATTTCAGTATTTGAATTACCACATGCAATATATTTATTTGGTTCTCTTCTAGGTATATGATTTTTGGTCTCATAAAAAATCTCTCATACTCACACATTATGAGTATGATGAATGCTATCTCTTCTCTTATGTGTATGTATCTTAAATGTGTATTTCTCCTCTGATACAGATGTTCTTAAATCTGTTTTTGTCCTGATAACAGATAAGTGAATCTGCTGCCATAAATACTATATAAAATGTATTGAAAACTTGTTTTTCCCATGTACCATGTCAGAAAGTCTACAAAATTCATGATTTCTTTCACAAACTTAAAGATATGAATTACAATTTCTGTTTTACACATAAGGAAAGCAAGCTTCACAGAGGTCAAGCAACTTATCTAACTTAGATGTCTTTACTAAATCCTGGAATTAAATAATAAGACATCTTTCCTCTTCTGGAAAACACATGCCTATATTAAAAAAAGAAAGATGTCAAATCAGTAAACTAAAAACAAGAAAGAACAAACTAAATTTAAAGCAAATGAAGGGAAATAAAAAATATTAAAATGGGAACTAATGAAATAGAAATAGAGAAATAGTGCTCAGTAAAGCAACAAAACTGATTTATTTATTTATTTATCTTTCAGGTTTTTTAATATTGTTTTGTTTTGTTTTACTTTACAATACTGTATTGGTTTTGCCATACATCAACATGAATCCTCCACGGGTGTACACGTGTTCCCAATCCTGAACCCCACTCCCACTTCTCTCCCCATACCACCTATTGATAAAACTTTACCTGGGTTTACTAAGTGAAGATAATGAGGGAGCTAAAGAGCAAGAGAGCAAGGGGGAAAAAGGCTAAGTATTTATTTTTTGTGTGATAAGTAATATAAATGCTTCTTTAGGCTAAGTATTTAAAGTCAGGAATGTAAGAGGGAAACCTATTACTAATATAGAAACAAAAAAATGCTATGAAAATAAGGGGATAATATTCAATTTAGTTCAGTTCAGTTGCTCAGTTGTCAATTCTTTGTGATATCATGGACTGCAGCAGGACAGGTTTCCCTGTCCATCACCAACTCCNTGTGATAAGTAATATAAATGCTTCTTTAGGCTAAGTATTTAAAGTCAGGAATGTAAGAGGGAAACCTATTACTAATACAGAAACAAAAAATGCTATGAAAATAAGGGGATAAGATTCAATTTAGTTCAGTTCAGTTGCTCAGTTGTCAATTCTTTGTGATATCATGGACTGCAGCAGGACAGTTTTCCCTGTCCATCACCAACTGCCCGAGCTTACTCAAACTCATGCCCATAGAGTTGGTGATGCCATCCGACCATCTCATCCTCTGTTGTCCCCTTCTCTTCCTGTCTTTCAGCCTTTCCCAGCCTTAAGGTTTTCTTCAGTGAGTCAGTTCTTCACATGAGGTGGCCAAAGCATTGGAGTTTCAGCTTCAGCATCAGCCCTTCCAATGAATATTCAGGACTGATTTCCCTTAGGATGGACGGGTTGGATCTCCTTGCAGTCCAAGGGACTCTCAAGAGTCTTCTCCAACACCACAGTTTGAAAGCATCAATTCTTTGGCTCTCAGCCTTCTTTGTGGGCCAACTCTCACATCCATCCATACACAACAACTGGAAAAACCATAGCTTTTGCTAGACGGACCTTTGTTGGCAAAGTAATGTCTCTGCTTTATAACATGCTGTCTAGATTGGTCATAACTTTTCTTCCAAGGAACAAGTGTTTTTTTATTTAAATTTCATGGTTGCAGTCACCATCTGCAGTAATTTTGGAGCCCAACAAAATAAAGTCTGTCACTGTTTCCATTGTTTCCCATCTATTTGCCATGAAGTGATGGGACTGGATGCCATGATCTTAGTTTCTGAATGTTGAATTTTAAGTCACCTTTTTCACTCTTCTCTTTAACTTTCATCAAGAGGTTTTTATTTCTTCTTTTTCTGCCATAAGGGTAGTGTCATCTGCATATCTGAGGTTATTGATATTTCTTCCGGCAAACTTGATTCCAGCTTGTGTTTCATCCAGCCCAGCATTTCTCATGATGTGCTCTGAATGTGAGATAAATAAGCAGGGTGACAATATATAGTCTTGACATNCATAAGGGTAGTGTCATCTGCATATCTGAGGTTATTGATATTTCTTCCGGCAAACTTGATTCCAGCTTGTGTTTCATCCAGCCCAGCATTTCTCATGATGTGCTCTGAATGTGAGATAAATAAGCAGGGTGACAATATACAGCCTTGACATACTCCTTTCCGGATTTGGAACCAGTCTGTTGTTCTTTGTCCAGTTCTAACTGTTGCTTCTTAACCTGCATGAAGAGGTGGTCTGGTATTCCCATCTCTTTCAGAATTTTCCACAATTTGTTGGGATATGCACAGTCAAAGGCTTTGGCATAGTCAATAAATCAGAAGTAGATGTTTTTCTGGAACTCTATTGCTTTCTTGATGATCCAGCGGATGTTGGCAATTTGATCTCTGGTTCCTCTGCCTTTTCTAAATCCAGCTTGAACAACTGGAAGTTCACAGTTTANGCATAGTCAATAAATCAGAAGTAGATGTTTTTCTGGAACTCTATTGCTTTTTTGATGATCCAGCGGATGTTGGCAATTTGATCTCTGGTTCCTCTGCCTTTTCTAAATCCAGCTTGAACATCTCGAAGTTCACAGTTCACACACTATTGAAGCCTGGCTTGGAGAATTTTGATCATTTCTTTGCTAGCATGTGAGATGAGTGCAATTGTGCAGTAGTTTGAACATTCTTCGGCACTGCCCTTCTTTGGGAATGGAATAAAACCTGATCTTTTCCAGTCCTGCGGCCACTGCTGAGGCTTCCAAATTTGCTGGCAGATTGAGTGCAGCGTTTCCACATCATCATCTTTTAGAATTTGAAATAGCTCAACTGGAATTCCATAACCTCAACCAACTTTGTTGGTAATGAAGCTTCCTAAGGCCCACCTGACTTCCCATGGCTGTAGGTGAGTGATCAAACCATCATGGTTATCTGGGTCACGAAGATCTTTTTTGTATAGTTCTTCTGTGTACTCTTGCCATCTCTCCTTAATATCTTTTGCTTCTGTTCAGTCCATACAATTTCTGTCCTTTATTGTACCCATCTATGCATGAAATGTTCCCTTGGTATCTCTAATTTTCTTGAAGAGATTTCTAGTCTTTTCCATTCCATTGTTTTCCTCTATTTCTTTGCACTGATCAGTAAGGAATGCTTTCTTATCTCTCCTTGCTATTCTTTGAAACTCTGCATTCAAATGTGTATATCTTTCCTTTTCTCCTTTGCTGTTAGCTTCCCTTCCTTTCTCAGATATTTTTAAGGCCTTCTCAGACATTTTGCCTTTTTGCACTTCTTTTTCTTGGGGATGGTCTTGATCACTGCCTCCTGTACAATGTCACAAACCTCCGTCCATAGTACTTCAGGCACTCTATCAGATCTAATTCCTTGAATCTATTTGTCACTTCCACTGTATAATCATAAGGTATTTGATTTAGGTTATACCTGAATGGTCTAGTGGTTTTCCCTACTTTCTTCAATTTAAGTCTGAATTTGGCAATAAGGAGTTCATGATCTGAGCCACAGTCAGCTCCCAGTCTTGTTTTTGCTGACTGTATAGAGCTTCTCCAGCTTTGNAACCTCAACCAACTTTGTTGGTAATGAAGCTTCCTAAGGCCCACCTGACTTCCCATGGCTGTAGGTGAGTGATCAAACCATCATGGTTATCTGGGTCACGAAGATCTTTTTTGTATAGTTCTTCTGTGTACTCTTGCCATCTCTCCTTAATATCTTTTGCTTCTGTTCGGTCCATACAATTTCTGTCCTTTATTGTACCCATCTATGCATGAAATGTTCCCTTGGTATCTCTAATTTTCTTGAAGAGATTTCTAGTCTTTTCCATTCCATTGTTTTCCTCTATTTCTTTGCACTGATCAGTAAGGAATGCTTTCTTATCTCTCCTTGCTATTCTTTGAAACTCTGCATTCAAATGTGTATATCTTTCCTTTTCTCCTTTGCTGTTAGCTTCCCTTCCTTTCTCAGATATTTTTAAGGCCTTCTCAGACATTTTGCCTTTTTTCACTTCTTTTTCTTGGGGATGGTCTTGATCACTGCCTCCTGTACAATGTCACAAACCTCCGTCCATAGTACTTCAGGCACTCTATCAGATCTAATTCCTTGAATCTATTTGTCACTTCCACTGTATAATCATAAGGTATTTGATTTAGGTTATACCTGAATGGTCTAGTGGTTTTCCCTACTTTCTTCAATTTAAGTCTGAATTTGGCAAAAAGGAGTTCATGATTTGAGCTACAGTCAGCCCCCCGTCTTGTTTTTGCTGACTGTATAGGGCTTCTCTATCATTGGCTGCAAAGCATATAGTCAATCTGATTTTGGTATTGTCCATCTGGTGATGTCCATGTGTAAAGTCTTCTCTTGTGTTGTTGGAAGAGGGTGTTAAAGTATACTAAGAAATTAGATAACGTAGATAAAATGGATTTATTCTTAGTAAGACACAAACTATACAAACTGACAACCTGAAACATAATCTAATTAGATCTGACAAGTAAAGCAATTGAACTGATAATTTAAAAACTTCCAACAAAGAAAAGCTCAGGCATGGACAACTACATTAGTAAATTCTACCAAATGTTTATTGAAGAATTAATAACAAACCTTCTCAGACTTTTCCAAAAAGTAGAGGAGGGTCACTTTCCCATGGACTCTAAGATATCCATATATAACCTATACCAAAGTCAGACAAAAACCCAAATTATAGTCAGTATGTTTTAGACATAAAAATCTTCAACACAATACTAGAAAATTAAATCTAGCAACAATTAAAAAGGATTATATAACATGACAAAGTGAAGTTTCTCCCAGAAATGTAAGGTTTGGTTAGCATACGAAAATCAATGTAATGCACTATAGGACAAAAATCTGCATAATTCTCTAGATAGACTCAGAAACAAATATTTACAAAATATACACCTCTAAATTTAAAAAAAAGCATTCAACAAAATAGAAATGAATTTCATTCTGATAAAATAATGTATGAGAAAACCACAGCTAGCAATGTGAGAAAGACTGAATATATTGCCCCTAAGATCAGGAATGGGACAAAAATATGCTCTCCTGTCACTTTAGTACACAGCTGGATTTTCTAAGCAAGGCAATTAGACAAGAAAGAGAAAAATGGTCTAGATTGGAAAAGAAGTAAAAATATTATAGAAATACAATGAGATCTATGTATGATCTCATATACAAAAACTCCTTAAAACCCATAAACATTTGTTAGAAGTTACATATGAGTTCAGTGGAGTTGCAAGATAAATATCAATGTATATAAAAAAAAAAAACCAATTATTTTTCTATATACTAGCATAAATACTGGAGAAGGCGGTGGCACCCCACTCCGGTACTCTTGCCTGGAAAATCCCATGGATGGAGGAGCCTGGTAGGCTGCAGTCCATGGGGTGGCGAAGAGTCGGACATGGCTGAGCAACTTCACTTTCACTTTTCACTTTCATGCATTGGAGAAGGAAATGGCAACCCACTCCAGTGTTCTTGCCTGGAGAATCCCAGAGAGGGGGAGCCTGGTGGGCTGCCATCTATGGGGTCGCACAGAGTCGGACACAACTGAAGCAACTTAGCAGCAGCACTGTGATAAGAAGTTCCCCTTCTCACTCTCCCTGACTTTGACCTCCTGACATTCACATATGCCCATGAAATCCCCTCATGCCTCTTCCTTGTATATTTCACTCTGCCCCACAATAAAGGCACTTGCCCATACTCCTTACTCTCTCATGGCTCCTTGGAACCGTGCCGTATAGCCCCCTGCATGTGCCTCCCCTTCCAGGGACCTGTGGGTGTAATAAATCTCTTTCACTCACATGATCCCACCTGACAGATCATCTTAAAACCCATTTAAATTATAAAAAGTATTCCTTACAACACACCTAAGGCTCTTTGAAAAAAAAAATCAAGTTCCAGATATTCCTTAACAAGTATAAGGTAAATTCCCAGAAAGCTTAAGGAGCAGGTCTCTCCTAGCCACCAGGCCCTGAAGGCAGAGTGCCTGGAGCCCATGACATTTTTTAGGGACCCATAAAATTTTTACTATTTAATTTCTTCTAAAATCATGGAAAAATTAATATATCAGATCTGATATATCCTGGAAAGAAGCTAAGTGCATGAGGGGAGTGAGGAAGAGAGAAATTTAAATAGTTGAGAGATGACTGGGAGAGATCTTTAAGGCTATATTTACACTTGAGTTTTTACCCTGAGAGAGATGAGAAACAATTAGAGAATTCTGAGCATAAATTAACATTTTAAAACAATTATTATCGCTGTGCTGTAAATAGTAGATTGCAAAGGCAAGTGTATTATTGAAGATGCAAAATCAAAGTGAAATTCTCTGGCAGAGATGATATAAAGTAGTTAATTACTGAATGCATTTATTAGTGTCCAACATCCAGAAATAGCAAGACTAAAATGACCAGATCATTAAAATAGTAATTAGCAATAGTTTATTGTGCACATAAAAACAGTTCCTGGTCTGGAAACTCTCAAACCCTCATGGGAATGAAGCTCAGAGGTATTGCTATAGGACAGCTTGTACGGGAAAAAACAGAGGCTGTTTATGCCGTACAGTGATAGGTGACAGCACTGGTGCTCCCCTACTGACAGGGGATTGTTTAAATGTGGACACCACATGCCAATTTAGGCGAACAGATTATGTTCTGTTTATGATTTTTAGGGGCATTTGCAAGAAGTCAGTAAGTTCTGTTGGTTCTGTAAAGTTATCTAAATTAAGTTATGCTTATGTGGCCTAATTGGTTTTGCCTGTTTATGGAATTTTCAAGTCTGGTCTCCATTTTGTACTTTAGCATAAGTGAGAATTAAAAGGATCTGCAAATTGTTTTAGTCTGGAGTCATAAAAAGAACAAGAGTGTAAAGAGACGTACTTAGTTCTCCCACTAAAAGAAAGGTCAAGCACCGTCTGCTTTTAACTTCACCAGTAAAAGGTCAACGATCTTTAGCATCAGCTGCTTCTTCTATATTCAGACAAATAAATGCAGAAATATAAACTAAAAGTATGATAATGATTGAATAGTGACAGTGACAACAAAAACTGTGGTCGTTTCTCCAATCAGAAGGCATTTTTGCATTTAATTTAATGTTTCGTCACCCATGACGGTGTTAGAAGCAGTATTAGTGCATATCAGATGTTATCAGCATTGATGTCCATGCCAGTGATTTTCAAACAGATGAACACTGTTGTCATTGCAGAGGAAATGGAATTGATGAGAGAAGTGTATTAAGGGCATAGCCCAGAGGGAGTAATCGGTGGACAAGTTGGTGATGGGAGAAAAGGATGGGGTGCCATGTGGAATGGAAAAGCAGAATTGCTAGGGGAAGCACACTGAAACTGCCCACCCTGACCAGGCACCATAGTAACTATTGGCATGAGTTGTTTTATGGCAGGAGGTTCTGGTAAGGAACCTCCAAGGAACACGGAACTAATAAGCCACCAACAACCAGAAGAGTTTGGGACAGGTAAAAGGAGACACCACGTGTCCGACCACTTCCCAGAATACTTCTCACTGGCATCCATCTTGGCTGAACAAGGCATGTATCACCAAGAAGGACTCTGAGTCAGAATGATTGGCTAGAGACAACCTGAAAACTAATTCCATCACCATAAAACTGGGAGCCATGTGGCAGAATGGTTCTCCTGGGCTCCCTTACCCTACTGCTCTCTGCAAGGGTACCCTTTCCCAATAAAATCTCTTGCTTTGTCAGCACATGTGTCTCTTTGGACCATTAATTTCTGAGCGTTAGACAAGAGCCCACTTTGGGACCGTGGAACGGGCATGTAGCAGAATGTCTGGTAGTATCTGAACATTTTACTTAGGATGTGCTCGTTCCATTATAAGAACAGCCCACTATCAGCATTTATATTAGGTTTCATAGTGTTTCTTTGATCTAACTCATTCTCTTCCCTTCTTGTGGGAGAAAAAAATATTTTCAGTAGTATTTAAGTCAGATTTCCAAGGGAAAGAGAAAGAACAGTAAACTCTCTAAAATGGACATTGAAATTACAGTTTCATTAGCAGAATACTAAATGAACTGAACCACAAACCAGATTCACTTTTCTGTATATTAAAACACAATTAGAATGACTTCTGAAACTTACAGTTTGTTTGAGAGTTGTGGGATATCGAAATTGTTGCCAAGAGATTATGAATTTACATTGTTTTCTGGTTAATGACGGAAAACCTAGTGGAAAAAAATAATCCTCCAGGGGATGACATTCTTAAGCTTAAACCAGTCAGCAGGTCGAGAAACTTCTATCATCTTCCAGTAAATTGATTTGTTTTCATTATAGCTTAAAGAAATTATTGGGGAAATACCTAGAAACAGTAATTAATTAGTCAAAAAAGATAGAGATGCCCCATTAAATGTTTTATTTTTAAGAAGATATGTTTCATATAGAACAAGGAGCCCCAGGTGCTGATGATATAATGAGGGCACTATACAATATTGAAGCATGCAGTCTCCAAAAGAGATAAATACTCTAGCCACTTCTGACTTTTATACATATTTTTCCACTTGCTGGAGTTTGCTTTAGTTTCTGGCTTTTCTGTTGACCTGATTTAACTTAGTATTTAAATTTTATTTATTTATTCATTACTTGCTTCTGCCAATTTCCCAAAAAGGATTTCAGGTGAACTTAACTGGAAGGGCCTTCACAGAATGCTGGCCTTGTTCCTGTTTGTAATTCAGGAATCATCTACACCTTTGTAGAAGATGGCCTTATCAGAGTTCTGGAATTTTGCATTTTATACATGTTATTCAAACACCACTGAGCCACTGACCACCTGAGATATTCTCTCTGAGCATCTCCTTGTAGTTCTGATGTTTCATTTGGCCTCTTGGATTTACCTGTTCCATAGGAACACTTTCATTTGTTTGAATGCTCTCGCTCATGCGCACCTGATTCCAGTGGGCATGGTGGGGGAGGAGGCGGATTCAGCAGAGGCAAAGATACTGTGGGGTTGGGGACGGGTTGCGGGGAAGCCGAGAACGAGAGAGCACGCGGCTGGGCAAGTTTACTGGCAGCAAGGAGGTGAGAAGGAGGGCCTACCTCAAAGGAGCCAGGTCTCCAGGCTGGCCCACAGCAGGCACCGCTGACCAGGACGTGCTCACCTCTGAGTCTGAGTTTTTGCCGACCTTCTGGCTCAACCAGACTGGCTGCACCTTCTTCATGGACACGACTAATTGGAAGCTAGGAGCAGCAGTTATATGACTTTGAGAGCCCAAACATCACTGTCCCCTCTGCGTCCTTTGTTGAAGATGTCACCCTGGGAAAAGAGGAGTCCATACCTCTTGATGCTCAGTTTATAAAAACCTAGCAGATGGAGAATTCTGGGGCACAGGCATGGCTTCCACGGGTTTGTCTTAAGTATGTCAGGGGAGACCAGATTGGATGTATGAACGTGGTGATGGTGACATCGCTGGAGTCGATTGCAGGATTCAGTGTCCAGTGTACAGCCAGGAGCAGGGATGCGTCAGGACCGGCACTGATGCAGACTCTACCGCGGAGGTGCCAGCCAAGCCCTCCATGTGGAGGTGAGTGGACTTTTAGGAGTGAGAAGTGTCACCTTTTGAAACACTGTGCGACCCACAGCCACATCATAAGGGAGAGTGAAACTTCAATCTGTTTGTCTCGCCCCAGNTCCACGGGTTTGTCTTAAGTATGTCAGGGGAGACCAGATTGGATGTATGAACGTGGTGATGGTGACATCGCTGGAGTCGACTGCAGGATTCAGTGTCCGGTGTACAGCCGGGAGCAGGAATGCGTCAGGACCGGCGCTGATGCAGACTCTACCGCGGAGGTGCCAGCCGAGCCCTCCATGTGGAGGTGGGTGGACTTTTAGGAGTGAGAAGTGTCACCTTTTGAAACACTGTGCGACCCACAGCCACATCATAAGGGAGCGTGAAACTTCAATCTGTTTGTCTCACCCCAGAAGAACAAAAAGTCAGGTGAAAAGAATCAGCAAAAACACCTGGGCTCCTGCACCTGACCAAACCCAGCAAGATGAGAAGAGACTCACAGAGCTCTGTAAATCTGTCCCTGGCCGACACACAAACAGCTTCTCAGTAAGGTAAGTAGAAGACGAGAAGAGAAGAGGGAAGTGGTGGGCCTTGTATTTTGTGATACCCCTTCATGGCAAACTCAGAAGCCTAGAATGTTCCTTAAGATGGCTTAGCTCTCTTGCCAACAGCACAAAAACCTCCCTCCACCCCATCTCCATGTACTATGGATATTACTCACTCCATCCACGTTTGTAGTTTACTACTGCCTCTCTGCTCTGGTTTGGGTGTTGAACAAACAAAATTTACCTTTAGCGTTAAAAAATTTTAAAAAAAAGTCAATATCACCAGCCATTCTTCCAGTGTAAATGTGTACGAAGTGTTGAGTAACAACACTCCTTTGGAATTCATTCCTACTTTTTTTGGTTTGTTTGCTTTTTGGTGTGGGGTGGGCTATTTTTTTTTGTGAGGGAAAAAGCTCAGTTATTTATCCTAAATGTTCTTGAGCTTCCCCTTTACCTTGTTTGTGTGTCTTTTTGTTGATATCCTCCCCATAGTCTGGAATGGGTCAAAAGATATTTTATATTTTCATGTGCGACAAATAAATGTGAGAATTGTTTGAGTTAATCATGATTTTAAGTATTCTGATTCTTCTATGACAGTCTTCTCAGTGTTTGATTTCTTGTTCTATTTTTGCCTATGCTTCCTGATGAAACAGTGCCTTACATGCTCTGCTAAAGTGATGGTGGTTAGTTCCTGGTGGTTGATTTTGGTTAACTGAGTAAATCCCTGATGCTGAGAGCTTTAAAAAAAAGAAAATTTTTAAAAATCATAATCTCTCTGACAAATTACTTAGTAGAATAGCATTTATCTTATTTAATTTGGAATGCTTTTGGATAAAGAAGAAAAAAAGTTTAGACCTTAGCACTCAAAGAGCATCTGACCTAAGGTAACTATATTGAATTCTCCTTCTGTGAATTTAGACAGGTAGACGCTAATGAAACCTTTGTTTCTATATTGTGGTGCAGGTTGTGGTTCTCAAAGTTTGACATAGCTTGGAATCTCTTGCACTGTTTGTTTGCCCACAGATTGCTGGGCTCCACACTTAGTGTTTTTGACTCAGTATCAGAGTTGGGTTTGGGAATTTGTTTTTCTAGCAAGTTCCTAGTGGAAGGTGATATTGCTGACCTGAGAACTGCTGATGGCTGTCGATTATGTCAAAATTTCACTCTTAAAAATTGTGTCTTTGCTGAAAAAAAGAAGTATATTATTCCATGCAGGCTGTTCTCCATAGTAAGTCTGTAATGGGTGGCTGAAATTGTTTAGCATTTAAGTACTAAATACAAAGCAGTTTATTTCTAGGACATTTACTAGGTACAGTGAGAAAAAAGCCTTGTCAAGACAGAATTCTGCCTTTTGTAAGAAATAGAATCATCGATTTACTGACATTTTATAAATAATCAGTACCAGTTAAGAGTAGGTAAATTTAAAATATGGTATAAAATGTAAAACCAAATGTTTATAACTTCACACACCCAGAGGTATTGATTTTAAATTTTAGCATTTAACATTACAGATTGTATATGCGTATATTTTATATACATTTATTTATGTAATATATATAGCATTTAAATATTTCACTCCTGATTGATTTTACCGAAAATTACATAGTAATTAGTTGTAATTACATTTTTTGCCAAATTATTCTTAAATAATTTTTAAGTAGTTACATAGTAGTTAAAATATATCAAAATTCCATTTCTAAACAGATTTTGGCTATTAATATTTAGGCTGTAATGAGAATTTTGTCAGACACTCTTACCACATACTTGTTGTCTATATCTGTGAAAATATCTACCAAATGCTTCATCTCTGTCTAACCATAACTGTTTAATCCAGATCCATCACAGCCTATAGAACTCTCGATGACTCAAAACTTGTTATTTTCTAGAATGATACTCTGATCACTTGTGAGATTTTAAATTATTTTGCTAGTTAAGTCTTTCCTCCTATGTAAAGTAAGATCTCTGTCCACACAGATTCATAGCAGCCTCAAGTACATGTATCATATTTCTACCTGTCAATGAGTTTTGAGAACATTTCTGCTCACTTGCTCTATGACAACCTGGACACCATGTGTCTTTGGGAAAATATAGTCCCACTTAAATGTCTTCCTTCTAAATCTCCTGTTCAAGGACAGCTAAGGTACCCATTACCGTAAGGCCAGGGAGTTTTGACAATAGATCATGGCAGGGTTTTGTCAGAAACAACTCATTTAGCAAAACTTCTGGCATATGGCATTTATTCAGCCAGATGAATTTAGACTTATGAGGAATGAAACTTTTCTGTCCTTATAATTTGATATTTTTGCTTTAACCCATTTAGCTCTTGGTAAGATTCTTGTGTGTCTCATCTCTACAAAGAAAACTATTTATAGCGAACCTCTTCCAACTCAAAACAGCATTACCACTAGACCCCCTCTTTGATATACACCAGATTAGACAATGATACTGTCTGTTATCTGGCCCACTCTCAATACAGCAATAACATTTCTTCTGGTGATCCTTGTCCTTACAGATTTGAAATTGCCTTGAGAACTAATCTTAGAACATCAAGATTTATCTCCCATCTTGATTTCTATCCAAGGTCTAGGAAAAACTGTCCTGGAATGGTGCTTGGCACATACTAGAAAAACCAATATTGGTTGAAGGAATAATTTAACACTATTAAAACTTATCAGTTTTTTTTTTAACAGAAATTAGCTTTCAGTTAACAGTGGTTCTACTAGATTTTCATGACATTGTTTACTTATATATTAATTTATACATCATCTGCTTCCAAAAATAATTTGAAGTACAATATATAAATAGAACAATATAAGCATAATGAATGATTAAAGAGCATATTATATTCCTCTTGAACTTATTTAAAATCAAAAATAAGTTTAATTGTCTTCCACATGCAAAATCAATAATGAATGGTGGCTATTTGTGGTTAGAAAAAACAGATCGACTTTAAATAAAAATACCACTTAGTGATGGTAATTACAATACATTTTAAATATGAGTTATGGACTTCCCTGGTGGCTCAGATGGTAAAGAATCTGCCTGCAATACAGAGATGGAAGTTTGATCCATGAATTAGGACGAACCCCTGGAGAAGGGAATCACAACCCACTCCAGGATTCTTGCCTGGAAAATCCCATAGACAGAGGAGCAAGGCAGGCTACAGTCCATGGGGTCACAAAGAATCAGATACGATTAAGCTGGAGAAGGGAATGGCAACCCACTCCAGTACTGTTGCCTGGAAAATTCCATGGATGGGGGAGCCTGGTTAGGCTGAAGTCCATGGGGTCGCAAAGAGTCGAANCATTTTTTGCCAAATTATTCTTAAATAATTTTTAAGTAGTTACATAGTAGTTAAAATATATCAAAATTCCATTTCTAAACAGATTTTGGCTATTAATATTTAGGCTGTAATGAGAATTTTGTCAGACACTCTTACCACATACTTGTTGTCTATATCTGTGAAAATATCTACCAAATGCTTCATCTCTGTCTAACCATAACTGTTTAATCCAGATCCATCACAGCCTATAGAACTCTCGATGACTCAAAACTTGTTATTTTCTAGAATGATACTCTGATCACTTGTGAGATTTTAAATTATTTTGCTAGTTAAGTCTTTCCTCCTATGTAAAGTAAGATCTCTGTCCACACAGATTCATAGCAGCCTCAAGTACATGTATCATATTTCTACCTGTCAATGAGTTTTGAGAACATTTCTGCTCACTTGCTCTATGACAACCTGGACACCATGTGTCTTTGGGAAAATATAGTCCCACTTAAATGTCTTCCTTCTAAATCTCCTGTTCAAGGACAGCTAAGGTACCCATTACCGTAAGGCCAGGGAGTTTTGACAATAGATCATGGCAGGGTTTTGTCAGAAACAACTCATTTAGCAAAACTTCTGGCATATGGCATTTATTCAGCCAGATGAATTTAGACTTATGAGGAATGAAACTTTTCTGTCCTTATAATTTGATATTTTTGTTTTAACCCATTTAGCTCTTGGTAAGATTCTTGTGTGTCTCATCTCTACAAAGAAAACTATTTATAGCGAACCTCTTCCAACTCAAAACAGCATTACCACTAGACCCCCTCTTTGATATACACCAAATTAGACAATGATACTGTCTGTTATCTGGCCCACTCTCAATACAGCAATAACATTTCTTCTGGTGATCCTTGTCCTTACAGATTTGAAATTGCCTTGAGAACTAATCTTAGAACATCAAGATTTATCTCCCATCTTGATTTCTATCCAAGGTCTAGGAAAAACTGTCCTGGAATGGTGCTTGGCACATACTAGAAAAACCAATATTGGTTGAAGGAATAATTTAACACTATTAAAACTTATCAGTTTTTTTTTTAACAGAAATTAGCTTTCAGTTAACAGTGGTTCTACTAGATTTTCATGACATTGTTTACTTATATATTAATTTATACATCATCTGCTTCCAAAAATAATTTGAAGTACAATATATAAATAGAACAATATAAGCATAATGAATGATTAAAGAGCATATTATATTCCTCTTGAACTTATTTAAAATCAAAAATAAGTTTAATTGTCTTCCACATGCAAAATCAATAATGAATGGTGGCTATTTGTGGTTAGAAAAAACAGATCGACTTTAAATAAAAATACCACTTAGTGATGGTAATTACAATACATTTTAAATATGAGTTATGGACTTCCCTGGTGGCTCAGATGGTAAAGAATCTGCCTGCAATACAGAGATGGAAGTTTGATCCATGAATTAGGACGAACCCCTGGAGAAGGGAATCACAACCCACTCCAGGATTCTTGCCTGGAAAATCCCATAGACAGAGGAGCAAGGCAGGCTACAGTCCATGGGGTCACAAAGAATCAGATACGATTAAGCTGGAGAAGGGAATGGCAACCCACTCCAGTACTGTTGCCTGGAAAATTCCATGGATGGGGGAGCCTGGTTAGGCTGAAGTCCATGGGGTCGCAAAGAGTCGAACACGACTGAGCGACTTCATTTTCACTTTTCACTTTTATGCATTGGAGAAGGAAATGGCAACCCACTCCAGTGTTCTTGCCTGGAGAATTCCGTGGACAGAGGGGCCTGGTGGGCTACAGTCTACGGGGTTGCAAAGAGTCAGATACAACTAAGCAACTAACACACAAAAGCTACTAACACACACACAGTGTGTATGTTTAGCATTTATAGAATAAAAATTATGAAAGATTTAGATATTGTGATATTTCTAGGTTTAAAATTGTAGTAAGTCTAATATCATCAAATATGTACTGTTCTTGGCATTGGGCATGAAAATACTGCCTAGCCACATAGTTATAGCATTTTCAAAGTGTAATGTTCATTTCAGCCAATCTTAAATGTGGGGATTAAAACAGTTCTTTTTCAGAATAATTTATAGTTCAGTTGGCTTGCGTCCACATTTTTCCCCAATATATGCAAAAGTGTTCAGATACTGAATTTGAAATAGGTTGACTTTCTATTTGAATTTTGGTGAGTTAATAACAGCAAGAGATTAAAAAAAAGCAACTACCTTGGCCAAATGCCACTGCTCTGTTGTAGTTTTGTTTTAATGGAAGTTTATTTTTTATTTTTTTTTTCCTCCTGGGAGATTGTGTGAGGTTTAGAGTTTAACATGACCCCTATAATTTATCAGTTACTTTATGAAGTAATTTGCATTTAATTTTGAGTCTCAATTTTATGTTTCTCTTATTCCCTTTTTTAATGGTATTTATTCTCTTTCTAATTTTGCAAGTAATATGTGTTCATTGCAGTCACCTAGAAATACATAAAAACACAAAGTAAATGTTTGTTTGTTTTTTACATGATAGTATACATGTTTCAACGCCATTCTCCCAAATCATCCCACCCTCTCCCTCTCCCACAGAGTCCAAAAGACTGTTGTATACATCTGTGTCTCTTTTGTTGTCTCACATACAGGGTCATCAATACTATCTTTCTAAATTCCATATATATGTGTCAGTATACTGTATTGGTGTTTTTCTTTCTGGCTTACTTCACTCTGTATAATCAGCTCCAGTTTCATCCATCTCATTAGAATTGAGTCAAATGTATTCTTTTTANGTTTCAGGTATATAGCAAAGAGGTTCAACTATACACATATATATATCCATTCTTTTTCAGATGTTTTCCCATATAGGTTGTTATTGAGATGTGAATGTCCTCTGCTATACAGTAGGTCCTTGTGGTTATCTATTTTATTGGAGAATCCCAGGGACGGTGGAGCCTAGTGGGCTGCTGTCTGTGGGGTTGCACAGAGTCAGACACGACTGAAGCGACTTAGCAGCAGCAGTGTAGATTACCTATTTTATATATAATTGTGTGCATATGTTAATGCCAACGTCCTAATTTATCCCTCTGTTCTACTTTTCACCTTTAAAAGCATAAGTTGTATTTTTTTTCCAAAGTCTCTGAGTCTGTTTCATAAATGTTTATTTGTATCAGTTTTTTTAGATTTCACATGTTAGTGTTATCATATGATATTTGTCTTCCTCTGACTTAAATTCCTTTCACTTACTATGATAATCTCTAGGTCCATCTGTGTTGCTGCAAATGGCATTATTTCATGCTTTTTATGGCTGAGTAATATTCCATTGTGTATATGTACCACATCTGCTTTATCCACTCATCTGTCGATGGACATTTAGGTTGCTTCCAAGTCCTGGCTGTTGTAATGAACATTGGGTGCATTTCTTTTTGAAGTATGGTTTTCTCTGTATGTATACCTAGGATCGATTGCTGGACCATAAAGTAACTCTATTTTCAGTTTTTTAAGGAACCTCCATACTGTTCTCCATAGTGCTCATACCAATTTACATTTCCACTAACAGTATAGGTCGGTTGCCTTCTCTCCACACCTCTCTAGCATGTACTATTTGTAGATTTTTTTGATGATGACCATTCTGAACTGGTATAAAGTGATACCTCATTGTAGTTTTGATTTGCATTTCTCTAATAATTAGTGATAATGGGCCTCTTTTCATGTGTCTTTGGTCATTTGTATGTCTTCTTTGAAAAAAATGTTTATTTAGAACTTCTGGCCATTTTTTGATTGGGTTAGTTTTTTCTTTTTTGATTGCGCTGTATAAGCAGTTTGTATATTCTGGAGATTAATCTCATCAATCACATCTTTTGCAAATATTTTCTCCTTTTCTATGGGCTGTCTTTTTATTTCGTTTATGGTTTCCTTTGCTGTGCAAAATCTTTTGAATTTAAATTTAATTAGGTCCTATTTGTTTATTTTTAAATTGTTAATCTAGGAGGTGGAGCCAAAAGATAGTGCTACGGTTATGTGAAAGAGTGTTCTGCCTATGTTTTCCTTTACGAGTTTTGTATATATGAGTTTTGTATATACAGTTTTACATTTGGGTCTATAGTACATTTTGAATTCATTTTTGTTTTCAGTGCTAGAAACTTTCATTGCTTTATATGTAGCTATCTAGTTTCCCCGCACCACTTACTGAAGAGACTGTCTTTTCTCCATTGTATATTTTTGCTTCCTTTGTCATAGATTAATTGACCATATATCTGTGAGTTTATTTCTGTGCTTTCTCTTCTGTTCCATTGATCTGTAGTGACTTGGACTCTAAATCCACAAGAAGAAATAGAGAAACCAATGCTCATAACTGTTATTTTTAAAATATGGAGATGTTTTATATAGGTCATCTCATGATGTATTTGCTAGTGGAACCAAGGGTTAGTACAGGGTATATCTGAACTCTTACAGGGATGATAAGCAAAGTTGCATGTTTTTTTTAGCACCTAATAAAATTTTGTTAAAAGAGAAAGGTACATGATTTTTAGTAAGCATATTTTCTCTAAGTATACTGCATCCATTTTTGTATTCTCTGATTTTTTAATGCTGGGAAAAAAATTGGTACTTATATTTATATAAAGTATACTGAGTCCAACTGGATGTGGGTTCAAAAATCCAGTTTAGCCATTGACTGCCTAAAAATGGGCAGAGTAAGACAATATTCTCAGTTTTTTCATATGTTTAACTCAAATTATGCATAGAGGACTGTTCATTATATCTATCTCATAGTAAGTAAAATAGGCAGTTTATGGAAGGCATATAAAGGCATTGTGTGGCACAGAAATGCTTCCTAAAATATCATCATTATTATTATGCTGGAAATGAAATTACAAAGCATAAATTTGGAATAATAAACTTAGGTAGAAAAAGAAATAATGAATGATTGCATATGGCATGTTGCCTTATCTTGTAATANGGCACAGAAATGCTTCCTAAAATATCATCATTATTATTATGCTGGAAATGAAATTACAAAGCATAAATTTGGAATAATAAACTTAGGTAGAAAAAGAAATAATGAATGATTGCATATGGCATGTTGCCTTATCTTGTAATATCCAAAACAAAGAATACTAAACAAGATATTTTGTAGGCAATAAAGAATCTGAATAGGGGAACAGAATTGGAGTAGAGTTGAAGAGGAACACATAGAATAAGTAAATCGTTGCCAATACGTTAGTCCTCAGACGAGAGGGCTAAACTAGTGCCAGTCATTGTGATTCATTCTCTTCTGTTTACCCATGCAAACTACAAAAGGAATATGATTAAATTGCTGTGAGAGAAAAGGATATGAAAGTGATTGGAAGGGGAATATATAAACATATTTTTTAAATCTCGTGTTTCATAAAAGGAGGGATTCAATATTATATCTAAGCTGTGGGTCCTGAAAAAGTCCTTTCAAAAACCCATAACAAGAGAATTGCAGCTGATTGTTCATGAATGAAAAATGTGTAGGCCAGTTATGTAGGTATTTATGGTCTGACCTGCTTCAAGTTAACTATATTTTAGGAATTAGAATGCCTGGGTCTAAGAAGTTTTAAAAGGGCACAGTGTTCAGCTGAAGATACTTTATGATAAAATGAATATATTTGAGCAATTGTAATTCATTGCTTTAAAACAGTTCTTATCTAACAAATCACATGAATGACTCTGAACTAAAATAGAATTCCTGCCAAGAGCATGATTTTATTGAACTTCTCTATTATAACTTGTACTGTTTTTTTCAAAGTATTTGACTTAGAACATTATAACATTATAGAAACTTTTTAGCTCAGTGAATTCTTCTTTAACTATTAAGTGACATATATCATATGTTCTAAAATTACTTTGGATGCTTTTCAGTTTTTTATATGCTTACTGTACAGAGTGTTTTTTAAAACATGACACTATGGACATTGGGGCCAGAAATTCTTTGTTGTGAGAGGCCATTTCACTTACAGAAAGATGTCTAGCAACACCCCTAACCTGAAACCACTAAATAACAGCAGTATATACCAGATGTGACAACCAAAACTGTCTCCAAATACTGCCTGTTTTCCCTTAAGGGCAAAATTGTTTCTTTCCCTGTTGAAAACCACACTATAGTGATGGACTCTCAGATAAACATTTTCAAATGTATGAGAGAAGAAAGGTCAAATATAGATGGGATTTCAGATTTCAGGAAAACAGTGTAGAGCTGAAGGAACAATGTAATAGTTTCTTAATTTCTATAAATAAGCTGCTTATGTGATGAATTTTAGGCCAGATATAGTCTAAAAATGGAGAATGAGGGAGAAAAGGATTAGAGTGGCAAGTGATTTCAGAAAGATAACCTGTGAGTTTTAAGACATTAATTTGAATAGCTCAGCTCTCATTCTGGGTGATCTACTCACCTTGAAGGAGGAACTGCTGAAACCTGAGATGAAATGGTCCCCTGGGAAGAAAGGATATACTTTAGCTCTTACTGTTGGCTGCTGTGGGGCTCTCCTCCTTTCTCCTACCCAGAGAAAAATTCAGGAAAGTTAATAATTTTTCATGAACTGTTATGGCAAAGTTTTTAGAAGTAATAAGCAAACCTCGGAGGAAAACATTACCCCAGAAAAAGGAAAAAAAAAAAAAAACCCTGTAAAAAAAAAATTCAAAAACGTCACATGTAAGAGAAATGCAACTTTCAGAATATTTATTATAAAAATAAATATTGAACACCTGTAATATGCCAGGAACTGAAAAATGTGGAATGCAGCAAAGAACAATGAGAAAAACGACCTTGTTTATAACACATTTATTTTTGATAGAGACAAGAAAATAAATTGTATCTAGTTGGCCTTCTATAACCTCAGGTTCCTCAACCACAGATTCAGCCAGCCAGATTTTGCACTAACTTTCTGATTGGTGGTTTGATGAATCTGTAGATTTGGATCCTAAGGATACGATAGGACAACCGTGGGACTTGAGCACTTGTGGATTTTGTAATTTCTGTTGGGTCCTGGAACCAGTACTCCACTGATATGTAGGGACAACTGTGGTTTATCAAGAGGTGATAATTGCTAGTAGAGAAGTAAAAATAAGGAGTGAAAGGGTAAGGATGCACAAAGTTTTAATAAAATTATTCGCTGAAGAGGTGTTATCTATACCAGCATTAAAAGGGAGTGAAGGAGAATATCAGGTACCAGTCTGAGAAAACAGCAGGGCAGAAACCCTGACTGGGAGTGTGTTTGGGCCATCCAGAGAACCTCAAGGAAGGCAGAATTGCTGGAGTGGACCGCTAGTGAGTGAAGGTAGTGGACTACTAACTAAGACAGCCTCTGCTGCTGGGAAGGTCATTGTAAGGCCACTGGGTTTTACTCTGAGTGAAATGGGGNGGAGAATATCAGGTACCAGTCTGAGAAAACAGCAGGGCAGAAACCCTGACTGGGAGTGTGTTTGGGCCATCCAGAGAACCCCAAGGAAGGCAGAATTGCTGGAGTGGACCACTAGTGAGTGAGGGTAGTGGACTACTAAGACAGCCTCTGCTGCTGGGAAGGTCATTGTAAGGCCACTGGGTTTTACTCTGAGTGAAATGGAGAGAAATAGAGGATTCTGAACAGGGCTTAGGCATGATCTGTGTTATATAGGTTCACCGTGGCTGTTACTCTGTTGATTTCAAAAGGAAGATGTATCAAGCTTAGAGACAGCATAGCCACTTAAGAAATACAGCAATAATTAAGTGAAGCATTGAGGCTTAAGCCTTAGTTGTAGCAGTGGAGGTAATGAGAAATTTGTGAATTCTGGCACAATTGAAAGCAGAATAATTTTATTTGCTGGCAGATTAGAACAGGGAGATGAAAGGGTCAACCAGGACATCACCACAGTTTTTGGCTTTAGGTAGAGTTGACATTGTGGCATTAGGGGAGATTGCAGGTGGGGATATTGGAGGAGTGAGAGGTGATTTCCAGCTTTGAACTGTATTAGAGAGGCTTACTAAACTTCCAAATGGAGTNGGTGATGAGAAATTTGTGAATTCTGGCACAATTTGAAAGCAAAATAATTTTATTTGCTGACAGATTAGATCAGGGAGATGAAAGGGTCAACCAGGACATCACCACAGTTTTTGGCTTTAGGTAGAGTTGACACTGTGGCATTAGGGGAAATTGCAGGTGGGGCATATTGGAGGAGTGAGAGGTGATTTCCAGCTTTGAACTGTATTAGAGAGGCTTACTAAACTCCCAAATGGAGTTTTCAAGGAGATTGTTCACCATGAGTATAAATACAAACATGCAAGCATTTAAGCCATGGTCTAGATGGTAAAGAAAAGGGAGAGCATGTTAAATGGAGTAGATATTCAAATAGGGAGCCCTAGGATTCTCCACCATTAAAAGGGAAGACAGTAGAAGGAGGACAACCAAAGTATATTGTCTCTTAGAAATCAAGTGAAAGCAGTGCTTCAGTGTCCAAGGAATACTGGCAATGTATTCCTGTTTCAAATACTGGTGATGGTTCCCACAAGATGAAGAATGAGAAGTCATCTTTAGATTTGGCATTTAGAGGTCTTTGGCAAGCAATCATTAACAGAATCTATGTTTTGATGCCTGTAAAAGCCTCATAAAGGGAGGTTTATGAGAGAATAAGAAAGAGTTTGAATACAGTGAGCACATGTAATTATCTTGAGAATTTTTCTGTAAAGGAGATCAGAAGAATGGAGTAGTTGCTGGAGGAGACATGAACTAATGAGGGTGCTTTGTCAAGACAGAGTAGAATGTGATTCAGGACTGATGGGAAATCCTAATGGACATGATTATGGACAGATAATCATGGACAGAAACCATGATTATGTGAGAGAATTCTGGAATTTTGTTTTTAAGTAGGTTGAGTGAGTGAATGGGATCTGGTTCTTAAGTGGAAGCACTCACCCAGTGCAAAGGCCCTGCAGCCTTAGTTACTAAAGGAAACAGAGTACAAGTGCTTAAAAGCAGTTATCAGTTCATAAGTAAATGTGATGTGAAAGGGTATGGGTGTTCTCTATTTTTATTTTATTGGTTAAAATAATAAAGTGCAGAGTAAGAATTAAATGCCTGAAGAGAGGGAAGGTAAGAAGTAGTCATCCAGAAAAGGAGGAAAGTGACTGACCAGAGAAATATAATGTTGTTAGCAGCTTCAATCGTTTCATGGATGTAATAATCACAGCTCTATATTTTTCTCCAGTCATATTGTTTCATGGAAACAGGCTTGAGGTAAGTGGCAATTGCATTAAAACAAAGCAAAACAAATGGCAGAGTTTTCTTGACAAAGCCAAGAAGGGCAAGGGACTTAAGGTAATGTACAAGGGAGGATTATAATAATTGACTATGGATTTTAAATGGAGGAAGGAAAAATTGAGAATATATGGCTGTCTGTTGTCTAGTAAGGTCAACTTTGGGGTCATGTCATCTTCATTTTCTATTAACTACTNTTCCTAAATTCCATATATATGTGTCAGTATACTGTATTGGTGTTTTTCTTTCTGGCTTACTTCACTCTGTATAATCGGCTCCAGTTTCATCCATCTCATTAGAACTGAGTCAAACTTATTCTTTTTAAGGGCTGAGTAATACTCCATTGTGTATATGTACCACAGCTTTCTTATCCAATCATCTGTTGATGGACATCTGGGTTGTTTCCATGTCCTGGCAATTATAAATAATGCTGCAATGAACATTGGGGTACATGTGTCTCTTTCAATTCGGGTTTCCTCGGTGTGTATGCCCAGCAGTGGGATTGCTGGGTCATAGGGCAGTTCTATTTGCAATTTTTTAAGGAATCTCCACACTGCCCTCCATAGTGGCTGTACTAGTTTGCATTCCCACCAACAGTGTAAGAGGGTTCCCTTTTCTCCACATCCTCTCCAGCACTTATTGCTTGTAGACTTTTGGATCGCAGCCATTCTCTATTAATTGGTTTTCAAAGGAGTTAAGGAGGTTTTAGTAAGAATTCTGCAATCTGGCAGGACCAGAATTCATGGCCCCAATACTGCTCTTCACTTTAGTATCTCTGTTGTTAACCCACAACAGCTACTCTTAGGAAAGCCTTAAACAATTTCACCCTGTCCATGTAGAACCCAGCCCTGAGCCACAACTTTGACCCCATTACAAATATTAGAATCTGATTCTTGTTACTTGAGTAGCAGTAGAATATAGTTCTTGTCACATTTCATTGTGATTTTTATAAAAAGTTCCTTGATCGACCTGTTTTTATTTGGATTTCTTCTTCCTTGCTAAATTTTGAGCCATAAATATTTTCTATTTTGTGATAATTGTCCAAGGAGCATTTTTTATTGTCTACTTATGTTCAACTATGAGTCAGAATACATGTTAAAATTAATGTTCATGGATAAAGAGAATTACTTTTTTTTTTATAAAAATCTATTCAGTCAATAACCATCTGCTTTTATTTAGCTTAATTTTCTTTTAGGTAAATATACTCTTTTTATTTAAATATTAGTCTACATTTATAGTTCAACCCTTGTGTGTTCTAGTTACTTTCAAAAACATTTAAGTCAAGATAACAATAAAAATAAAAGGGCTAAAATGCATTCATAGGTCTTAAAATTTACATTTAAATACTATAAAAATGCCAATTAAAACTAATTCACTATCTTATTTTAACCCTTGAAAAAATATGATGGGCTATGATGAATGTATTTTTTTTAAACATGAGCCTGATCCAAAACTTATCTGCCTGTATATTAGTCTCTCTATGTCAAATAAAAAATAAGTGTTGTCCTAAAACATATCTTAATAAATCTGAATATTATGTTTTTTCCCTTACCAGATAGTTGTACAATATGCTTCTTGCTACACTGAAAGATGCAAGTAGTTTTAAAATGTAGTTTTATTGTAAGTACGTATATTGATATCATCAACAGTAAGCAAATATTTCTGTGACATAGTGACGTGATTAATTTCTGATCCAATNTAGTTGTACAATATGCTTCTTGCTACACTGAAAGATGCAAGTAGTTTTAAAATGTAGTTTTATTGTAAGTATGTATATTGATATCATCAACAATAAGCAAATATTTCTGTGACATAGTGACGTGATTAATTTCTGATCCAATCAATCATAAACATTTGAAATATCTCTAAACTGAGAAAAATAAAGAAAACATAATTTCTGCTGATTTTCTTTGTCTCTGTAACTTGTATTCATCCATCAGATTTTTGAGTATGACATAGCAGCTTCTGGCTAAGTTCGTGATTCCCACCTCATTGCAATTATGAACATGTCTTCAGGCTTCCTTTTCCATTCTGTACTGTTAGAATTAGGTTTTCATAATACTCACTTTTATGACTAATTAAAGATTTATCTAGCAAGCCAGAAACAAGATAGTATTTGTCTCTCTCCCTTTCTTTCACTTGTCCCTTTTTCATCCCCTTCTTTCCTTTCTTATTTTCTGGTCTCCCACAAGGAAGACCTTGGTAGGAAGGTAAAACTTTCCTGGATTTATTGCATGGTACATATGCATGCTCAGTTGTGTCCAACACTGTGACCCCATGGACTGTAGCCCACAAGCCTCCTTTGTCTATGGGGTTTTTCAGGCAAGAATACTGAAGTGGGTTCCATTTCACCCTCCAGAAAATCTTCCTGACCCAGGGATCGAACCCACGTCTCCTGCATCAGCAAGCAAATTCACTGTAGCACCTGGGAAGCCCTCCTGGATACGTTAGTGTTCCTTAAAAAGTCTAAGCTTGCTAAGACTCTCGATATTCCAGGAGAATTACATCATTAATCATTTGTCTAGCTAATTAATATAAAAGAATAATAGAGTTATCTTAACCTGTAATAAAGTGAAAGTCACTCAGTCATGTCCAACTCTTTGTGACTTCGTGGACTGTTGCCTACCAGGCTCCTCTGTCGATGGAATTTTCCAGGCCAGGATACTGGAATGGGTAGCCATTTCCTTCTCCAGGGAACTTTTGCAACCCAGGGATTGAACCCAAGTTTCCCACATTGCAGGCAGATTCTTTACCGTCTATCTGAACCACCAGAGAAGCCCAAACTGTTGTGCTCTAAAAAGAAAATGAAAAACAGAATAGTAGAAGTTATCTACTTCCAAGAAGGTAAATGGTTATAGCCTGGGAATAAGCTCCTTCTTTAAACCTCCGAGTTTCCAGGAAAACTGGAGGGGCCTAACTTTGTATATATTTACATTTCAAGGTCCTTGAAGATCTCAATATGTCCTAAAAGACCCGATATATGGGGCTATGATTAAGTTTGCTCCAGATTCTGTAGATTATTGGAGGAGGAAATGGCAATCCACTACAGTGTTCTGTGTCTGGAAAATCGGGCTACAGTCCATGGGGTCGCCAAGAGTCAGACATGACTGAGCAACTAAGTTTCACACTATAACCAAGGTTTTAGGGTAGCAAGTGCATTCCACAATTAACTGAAAACAGAACAATCTCTACTTCTGTCATCTTTATAGAACTACCATTCTTTTTTCTTTTTTTTTTCCTTCTGTCAATGCTGAGAATATTTTAGATTCATGTAGAGAAGAGAATCAGGGATTCAGTTCAGTTCAGTCACTCAGTCGTGTCCGACTCTTTGCGACCCCATGAATCGCAGCACTCCAGGCCTCCCTGTCCATCACCAACTCCCAGAGTTCATTCAGACTCACGTCCATCGAGTCCGTGATGCCATCCAGCCATCTCATCCTCTGTCATCCCCTTCTCCTCCTGCCCCCAATCCCTCCCAGCATCAGAGTCTTTTCCAATGAGTCAACTTTTCGCATGAGGTGGCCAAAGTACTGGAGTTTCAGCTTTAGCATCATTCCTTCCAAAGAACACCCAGGACTGATCTCCTTCTGAATGGACTGGTTGGAACTCCTTGCAGTCCAAGGGAATCTCAAGAGTCTTCTCCAACACCACACTTCAAAAGCATCAATTCTTTGGCACTCAGCTTTCTTCACAGTCCAACTCTCAAATCCATACATGACCACAGGAAAAACCATAGCCTTGACTAGACAGACCTTTGTTGGCAAAGTAATGTCTCTGCTTTTCAATGTGCTATCTAGGTTGGTCATAACTTTTCTTCCAAGGAGTAAGCGTCTTCTAATTTCATGGCTGTAGTCAGCATCTGCAGTGATTTTGGAGCCCCCCAAAATAAAATCTGACACTGTTTGCACTGTTTCCCCATCTATTTCCCATGAAGTGATGGGACC
>SJYW01047729.1:195192-213748 GCA_006410735.1 Raphicerus campestris
CCCAGAAAAATAAAGTCTGACACTGTTTCCACTGTTTCCCCATCTATTTCCCATGAAGTGATGGGACCAGATGCCATGATCTTTGTTTTCTGAATGTTGAGCTTTAAGCCAACTTTTCCGCTCTCCTCTTTCACTTTTCATCAAGAGGCCCTTTAGCTCTTCTTCACTTTCTGCCATAAGGGTGGTGTCATCTGCATATCTGAGGTTATTGATATTTCTCCCAGCAATCTTGATTCCAGCTTGTGTTTCTTCCAGCCCGGCATTTCTCATGATGTACTCTGCATAGAAGTTAAATAAGCAGAGTGACAATATACAGCCTTGCCGGACTCCTTTTCCTATTTGGAACCAGTCTGTTGTTCCATGTCCAGTTCTAACTGTTGCTTCCTGACCTCCATACAGATTTCTCAAGAGGCAGGTCAGGTGGTCTGGTATTCCCATCTCTTTCAGAATTTTCCACAGTTTGTGGTGATCCACACAGTCAAAGGCTTTGGCATAGTCAATAAAGCAGAAATAGATGTTTTTCTGGAACTCTTGCTTTTTCCAACTCTTCCCGACCCTGTGGACTGCAGCCTACCAGGCTCATACGTCCATGGGATTTTCCTGATGAGGGATCAAACCTGTGACCCGTACACTGGAAGCACAGAACCTTAACCACTGGGCCATTAGAGAAATCCCTAAATCTAACTGTAAATAACCATATGTGGGCACAAATTGGAAGCATTGATCAAAGGAATAAGGCTTGCAGATATTGCTCATGTCAGAAGAAACAAAACTGACTTCAAAGAGTTTTTACTATGTTTTTCTAGTAGAAACTTTTTATCTTACTTTTCACTGTAAATACTTGAGTTTAATAAACAAAAAGGAATTTTTGAAGCCATTCTTTAAAAAAGACTTTTACGTATATTTTCAGTTCAGTTCAGTTCAGTTGCTCAGTCATGTCCGACTCTGCGACCCCATGAATCGCAGCACGCCAGGCCCCCCGACCATCACCAACTCCCTGAGTTCACTCAGATTCATGTCCATCCAGTCCATGATGCCATCCAGCCATCTTATCCTCTGTCATCCCCTTCTCCTCCTGCCCCCAATCCCTCCTAGCATCAGTCTTTTCCAGTGAGTCAACTTTTTGCATGAGACTGGCCAAAGGACTGGAGTTTCAGCTTCAGCATCATTCCTTCCAAAGAAATCCCAGAGCTGATCTCCTTCAGAATGGACTGGTTGGATCTCTTTGCAGTCCAATGGACTCCCAAGACTCTCCAGCACCACAGTTCAAAAGCATCAATTCTTTGGCGCTCAGCCTTCTTCACAGTCCAACTCTCACATCCATACATGACCACGAGAAAAACCATAGCCATGACTAGATGGACCTTCGTCGGCAAAGTAACATTTCTGCTTTTGAATATGCTATCTAGGTTGGTCATAACTTTTCTTCCAAGGAGTAAGCGTCTTTTAATTTCATGGCTGCAGTCACCATCTGCAGTGATTTTGGCCGCCCCCCCCCCCCAATAAAGTCTGGCACGGTTTCCACTGTTTCTCCATCTATTTCCCATGGAGTGATGGGACCGGATGCCATGATCTTTGTTTTCTGAATGTTGAGCTTTAAGCCAACTTTTTCACTCTCCTCTTTTACTTTCATCAAGAGGCTTTTTAGTTCCTATTCATTTTCTGCCATAAGGATTTGATCATTTAAATTATATGCCCTAATCATATTTCATTATTTATACTTTGTATGTAAGATTAAATTTGGTAGCATTCCTTGCAAACCAAATGGATGTCAAATGATAATTCTTAACACTCTTATGTATCATAGAGTTTTCTAATTTATAAAATAAAGGAATGTTGTACTTCTTTGCTGGTAATCTGAATGACTTCCATCCATCTGTCACTTCAGTCGTGTCCGACTCTGTGCGGCCCCATAGACGGCAGCCCACGAGGTTCCCCCAAATCTGAATGACTTAGGAAATGCAATACTAGGGAGGTTAGATTTTAAATTTGAGGGGTAAGCTGAAAATGTGAACAAATAGATAATCAGAAAATAAATTATACTTCAGAAGTAGGAGTATTGGTCATCTCAGAAATTAATCGCAGAAAGAATATATAACATCAACCAACAAAGTTTTATAAAATTATTTTCAATTATTTAAATCATTCTGCAGCTAGATACACAGTTAATAAGTTAATGAACTGCAGATCCTTTACAATTGAATAGTGTTGAATTACAGCTTCTGGATAATTGAAAGTGTTAGTTGCTCAGTTGTGTCTGACTCTTTGCGACTCCATGCCAGGTTCCTCTATTCATCGGATTCTCCAGGCAAGAATACTGGAGTGGGTTGGCATTCCCTTCTCCAGGGGATCTTCCCAACCCAGGGATTGAACCCAGGTCTTCCACATGGCAGGCAGATTCTTTACCATCTGAGCGATCAAGGAAGCCACAGCTTCTGGAAAACAGTACCTAAATAACCTACTCTTGAAGCAAAGCTCTTTATTGCTTATTGAGGTAATGGAAGGTGTTAACCTTGATAGTCTTATTCTCAAGGGAGAAGGGCACAAACTGTTTATCTTCTGTTGTTTCATAAACTGCAAGGGTCAGCAATAAAGAAGCTCAGAATATCTGTATCAAAAAGTATTTTTGAGATTACTGTGATCAATCTTGTCCTCTTATAAACATGCTTTTAAATTCTGCTGCTGCTTGCTAAACAGACATGCATTTTTGATCTAGCTTTTAATGATTGATTATAAAGCATACAGTATTTTATCATTCAAACTTTAACTTAATGGTAGATAAATGTACAAAATACCATTTTTGGTCAATTGGTTAAGTATAGGTATTTTATATTTGTTGCATGTTAATAAACCTTTCCAGAATTCTTAGGTGGAGTTTTCCCGATATGATTTATTTGCCCATTGGTATACAGATTCAATTAAAATTAATTTTGAAAGAGATAATATCATGACTCATGAATGTAAGATCATGAGTCAAAGATTTTTATTTAGCTCATTAATTATTGTGGAAACTAGTAAGATGTTTGGAGAAGGAAATGGCAACCCACTCCAGTGTTCTTGCCTGGAGAATCCCAGGGACAGGGGAGCCTGGTGGGTTCCGTCTATGGGGTCGCACAGAGTCAGACACGACTGAAGCGACTTAGCAGCAGCAGCAGCAGTAAGATGTTAAAACTAGTTTAAAAAGAGAATCAATGAAACAAAGTAAAACTCATATAAAGTCTTTAGGAATTCTGAAATGAAGTTAGAAATAGATGCAGAATTGCTTATTATCCACAGGGCAATTATCAATCACATTTCTAAGAAGCACTCTTTATTTACATTTCTAAAGACAAGAATCGCATTTACCTTTTAATCATTTTTCTACAATTGAGTTGTTAGATAACTCAAAGATAATGAAAGGCAGATATAACTCAAGAGGGTGCTCTTGACAGCATACTCAGTACAGCTTTTGCCCATATCATGGGCTTTCACAATGTTCCTTATTATCCTAATGCAGATTTAAAGAGGTTTCCACCTTGCCCTTGTCCCCATCACTCCATATTAAATGTTTCCTGCTTAATTCATTTGTATTACTTGTTTGACCCTTATAGCCATTTCAATATAAAAATATGGTATTCCTAGTTGAGTTGAGGATAAAAGAAAATCAATTTCCTAATTATATAAGACTAACAATTTATATATTTGTCTTTTAATTTTAACATTATATGTGTAATAAAATAAGAAACATGAACAACTTACTCATTATGATCTGCTAATATGTTGAAATTACTTAATTTGTAACTTTCAGTACACATGTTGTCTTTATAGNTTGTGTGGTAGTTTGAGCATTCTTTGGCATTGCCTTTCTTTGGGATTGGAATGAAAACTGACCTTTCCAGCCCTGTGGCTACTGCTGAGTTTTCCAAATTTGCTGGGCAGAAGACAAAAGAAGAAATAAAAGTGATGCTGTAAAAACTAGTAATTTGCTCTTTACATAGCAGATTAGTCAGCATACTTTTTTGTTTAAAGACTCAGTATTCTAACTTGAACAAGCTGCAGCCAAAAGGTAAATTTATTGTTAGCATACTGAAGAATCTCAAATTATCCACAAAAAGTTTGAATTATAAAGCAGCAGAAAGGTCCATGATGCAACTAGGGGTTGATTTGGTATACCTGTCACCTCTTTTTCTGTCTTTTGTACCTGTTCTCCATGACTGTCAGCTTTATTTTCTCTTAGTGTTCAGTGGCTTCATGATAGAAAAAGTGACTGAAGAGAATTTCTGCTTCTCATATCCCAAAGCAGCCATTCATAAATGAGTGACCCTTTCTCCAGTGGCAGTGTGACCAAGGATGAGGAAGGACTTTGATTCACTCCTTTTATGTCATGTTCACCAATGGACAAATTGGTGATGACCAGTAAGAGGGTGTCATGTGTGCTCACTCAATCATTATCACACCTTTACCTTATATTTCTACATTTACTTGTCTGAATATAGAAGAAGCTGCTGATGCTGATGACTAAACTGTTGAAGTTAGTAATAGAAGCTGTTCACTGAAACAGCTGACAGAATTATCTGAAGAAAAATTGAGGGTGAATGAATTGTCACACAAAAAATAGTTCTCCAATGCACACAGGGAGACGGCAAGAACAAACACCAGGACCCCTATGCAAGACCAACTCTGTTTCTTACCAAATGGTAGATTTTAGTTGAGTCAAATAACCATTTTGTCTCACTTTAATAATCTATAAAAGAATATAGTAGGACTTTTCCCTTGTAAACCTAATTTTGTTATCATGACAAAATGAGAGAATGTGAGTGAAAGTGAGAATCACTCAAACACCATAAAGTTGAGCTATTTTGATGTCATATTTTTATTATTTATGATAATATTACTTCTGATATACTGCTGATATTCTTTATTGATACATTATCTCCTAAATACTAAAGTATAAGGTACTAAGATTCTGTTCTCCTTTAATTAAGGATTTATTGGTGTCCTCTTCAGTAGAAAAGATAAAATTCATCAAGAAATATTCAGTTAAACTGTCAGAGAGATTTTGACCGGCAATTAAAAATATTTAGGCAATTGCTGTCATCAAAAGCAGAAAAAAAAGAGGAAGAGGAGGAGAAGAAATCTATTCACGTATATAGTCATCAAGCTAAGATTGAATTTTGTAATTGAATGGAAGGTACTGTAGGCCAGAGCACTATGATAAACTTGGAGTTGAGCTTAAAAGATGGCATATAAATAATTATCTTCAAACTTACAACTGTTTTTTATTTTAATGGAAAAAAATTAACTGATTGAATTAGCCTCAATTGTAGGACATATTAAAATACAGTCTTTCATACATATAAGATACATTCATAAAAGTCAGCAAGTTAACATTTTGATAATGGAAACATGGTATGACTTTGAAAAGCAACATTTGTAAAGCGAGGGACAATGTGCTCAATAGTAAGCCACGGTCCAACAAAAGATGACAAGAGAAATTGAAATAGAGAAGCTTATTACAAGTCCTAAAGGAAGTACATGCCACACCTCAAGGGGTGACTCTCAAGAGGTTACATGATGAGGTCAAGGTAGGCAAGAGAACAGGCAGAGAGAGAGAGACCTGGGGCACATGCCTTTATTAGGTCCACAAGTGAAGTGTGTTTGGGTTCCTGGGCTAAGACTGGATTGGTCAATTCAAACCAAAAGGAATGTGGTCTTGGTAGTCTCCTGCCGGGGTCTTATCTAAGTGGTGTATGAGAAGGCCTAGGAGGTGGGGAAGACTGTTTATTACAAGGGCTATTGGGAAAGTCATTTAAGAAATGTACATTTACTTGTGACTCTGTGGACTGTTACCCAGGGTTTCAGCTTGCATGATGGAGTTCTCATTAATTTAAGGTCCCTACAGGCCACTTGGTCAGACAAAATGGATACCTTAGGAGCAATACCATAGAATAGTTTAGCTGAGCATTAGACAGAACAAAACCCAGTTTCAAAGTTGGTGATATTAGCAGTTCTCGCTAACGGATTAAGAAAGATTTCATAAACCAAAAGTATTTTCTATGTAACTGATTCTAGAGTGAAACATGCTTTCTGATGAAGGAAAATTAAAAACTTGCTATATAACTTGCTTAAAGGCAGGGATTTACTAATGCTGTTGGAGTGAGGTAGAATAACAGTGGTGAGGAAGAACAGCTCTTGGGAAACCTTATGATCCAAAAGTACAACTGGCATGTTTTCTCATGAGACACCATTTAGCCTGCCAAGAGAGCATGTTAACACAAAATGCTGAAGACACATTTATGATCCAAGCTAACACTACGTCCAGAGGGCAGCCTGGTATTTTGTTGACCCCTGTGTACCTATGGAGTATTTCCAGAAAGCAATGAGTGTCAGTAGTCTTGCCTGGCAAGTATGTGAACCAAAATGCTGAACTGTTCCATTGCTGCTGCTGCTGCTGCTAAGTTGCTTCAGTCGTGTCCAACTCTGTGTGACCCCATAGACAGCAGCCAACCAGGCTCCCCTGTCCCTGGGATTCTCCAGGCAAGAACACTGGAGTGGGTTGCCATTTCCTTCTCCAATGCATGAAAGTGAAAAATGAAAGTCAAGTCGCTCAGTCGTGTCCGACTCTTCACGACCCCATGGACTGCACCCTACCAGGCTCCTCCTCCCATGGGATTGTCCAGGCAAGAGTACTGGATTGGGGTGCCATTGCCTTCTCCGGAACTGTTCCATTGGGACCTGCTATATCAACTGAAGTGACAGTGCAGAAGCACAAGAATATAAATCATTAATAGTGATAATCCCACAGATTATCCAGATGGTTATTAAAGTAAGTACAATGATATGTGGGGCAAGGGGTAGATGTAAGCACTTACTCTCCCCTCAGTGTAGCTATAAACAACTTCTCTAAAAAGTAAAGTCTATATTTTAAAAATAGATATTGAATTGCTTCTTACTAGAATTGACTTAGTGATCCAGTATAGAATATCTGTAATGCAAAATGAGCCCAAAACACTTCAGTGTTTTCCTAACTATGACCTATTTCAACTGATTTTGTTATAAATATTATCTGTCTTTACTTGCTTGTGTCCTTTTCTAACAAATATTTGGAGAGCTGGTTAAATATAAATTGTGTGACTAAGCAACTTCTGTGACACAAACATTCTGGCATACACTGCTGATGATCTCCAGACCAAATCAATACTTTAATAATTTATAATAAGTAACTAACTAGCCTAAAATGCATGTACAAACGTACTACAGTTCTGAGATTTAAAAATTAAGTGCTCATTAAAACTATTCACTAAAGTCTTTAATATTGTTACAGTTGTAGGTTTAGAACAATTGTTGGGAAACCAAGGAGGTTCATAATAGAATTTGGCAACAGCCATAATTAATAAGCAAGCTGGGTTTTTTTATGGTCTTCTCCTTTAAAAATGTCAGATCTTATTGAATGTAATCAACAGGAATGCAAATGTCATCCTAACAACATCTTGAATAAAGAGAAGGTCAAAGAAGCACAATCCTCAATCTTTAATATTTCAAATATAAAGCATTTAGGGAATTTGAAATGTTAGACTTCAGATGTTATCTGTTCATGACAACATTATCAATGAGGGAGGAAAGTGGAAACACAGTAATATATTATCCTGACAAAGATTGTAACTACAGTGGAAAAGGGAACATTTTCTATTCTAATTATTTCTGAATCTTTTAAAATTGTTGTTCCAAAATGGCAGAGCACAAATGAAAATGAGAACCTGAAATACTTTACTAAGAGTAGATTGTAGTTAATATGTCAGACAAAAACATATACCTTCATTTGGCCATGGACAGCATTTTTCAATTTTTTATTTTGATCTAATTTTAAATTTATAGAATCACAAAAATGTAGAGATTTCTGTTTACCCTTCATCCAGCCTACCCTTATGGTAGCTTTTTACATAACAGTAGAAGCTTTATCATAATCAAATAATTAATTTGGTATAATAATACTGATCAAAGTGCAGAAGTTTTGGCTTTTACAAGGTTGTTCACATTACATTTTTTATTTTTTGCATCTTGGAGATAAATGAGATACTGCATAGAGTGTATCTCAATTTGTTTTTTTCATGGAATTTTTATGATTAAAGTGAAAGTGTTAGTCACTCAGTCATGTCCAACTCTTTGTGACCCCATGGACTGCGGCCCACCAGGCTTCTTTGTCCTTGGAATTCTCCAGGCAAGAATACTGGAGTGGGCAGTCATTCCCTTCTTCAGGGGATCGTCCCAATTCAGGGATCAAACCTGCATCTCCTGCATTGCANACTCAGTCATGTCCAACTCTTTGTGACCCCATGGACTTCGGCCCACCAGGCTTCTTTGTCCTTGGAATTCTCCAGGCAAGAATACTGGAGTGGGCAGTCATTCCCTTCTTCAGGGGATCGTCCCAATTCAGGGATCAAACCTGCATCTCCTGCATTGCAGGCAGATTCTTCACCATCTGAGCTCCAGAGAAGCCTGATTAAATAAAGGTTATGCATTGTTGAGAAGGATACCAGAGAAGTGATATGCCCTTCTTATTTCTCAAATTAGGGAGTATAATGATGTCAACATTCATTACTGATAATATTAACCATGACCATGTGAATAAAGTGGCATATTTCAGCATTCTCTGAATATCAGCTTACCACATTTCCTTTTGTAATAACTAAATGTTTTGAGGGAGATACTTTGAAATTATGCAAATATCCTGTTTCTATTAAAAATCTCACTATTTTAGTATCTATAGTAGTGTTCTTATGGCAATTTTCTATATCCCTCTTTCCTTCTCCATTTAATCATTAGAATTCATTTATAAGGATTATCAGTTTATAATCCATCTATTACTTATCCCTTAGTTATTTGACTTCAGCATTGGTATAGATTTGTGGATATTTATCTCTGGTGGCTCAGACAGTAAAGGATCCACCTGCAATGCAGAAGTCTAGTGTTTGATCCCTGGGTCGGGAAGATCATCTGCAGCAAGAAATGGCAGCCCACTCTAGTATTCTTGCCTGTGAAATCCCATGGACCAGGGAGCCTGGCAGGCTATAGTCCATAATGGTCTTAAAGAGTAGGACACGACTAAGCAACTAAGCACATAGAACAGCATGCATTTTATTTTAGATTATAATCCAGTACTGTTGTTACTTATTTTGTGGCTCAAGCCATTCCAACTTCGGGCATTTGGAATTCTTTTTCCCTAGTTTTATTGAGTTATAATTGGCATATGATATGTGTGCCCTTTTAATTTATCATTACCAACCCACTACCCGCCTCNGACTGGTTGGATCTCTTTGCAGTCCAAGGGACTCTCAAGACTCTTCTCCAACACCACAGTTCAAAAGCATCAATTCTTCCGTTCTCTGCCTTCTTCACAGTCCAACTGTCACATCCATACATGACTACAGAAAAAACTATAGCCTTGACTAGATGGACCTTAGTTGGCAAAGTAATGTCTCTGCTTTTGAATATGCTGTCTAGATTGGTCACAACTTTCCTTCCAAGGAGTGAGTACCNAGCCTTGACTAGATGGACCTTAGTTGGCAAAGTAATGTCTCTGCTTTTGAATATGCTGTCTAGATTGGTCACAACTTTCCTTCCAAGGAGTGAGTACCTTTTAATTTCATGGTTGCAGTCACCATCTGCAGTGATTTTGGAGCCCCCCAAAATAAAGTCTAACACTGTTTCCACTGTTTCCCCATCTATTTCCCATGAAGTGATGAGACTGGATACCATGATCTTCGTTTTCTGAATGTTGAGCTTTAAGCCAACTTTTTCACTCTCCTCTTTGACTTTCATCAAGAGGCTTTTTAGTTCCTCTTCACATTCTGCCATAAGGGTGGTGTCATCTGCATATCTGAGGTTGTTGATGTTTCTCCTGGCAATCTTGATTCCAGCTTGTGCTTTTTCTAGCCCAGCGTTTCTCATGATGTACTCCGCATATAAGTTAAGCAGGGAACATGTCTCAATTGGTGGTCCCCGCTTGTTTTGCAAGTAACATTTCCTTGTATAGCATGCCTTTCTGTGTTTACCAGTTGAGGAACATTTGAGTTGTTCCCAGTTTTGGGAAATTACAAATAAAGGTGCTATTCAGTTTAGTCATATTTGAATCTTTGCACTCTTTAAATATTTGTGTTGTGATGGTAAAACTGCATTCTAAAACTTTTTCAGTGAAAGAGAAAACTTTGAATGAGGGCTTTTATTTGTGTTTGTGAACAGATTTCAGAGCTACTCGGTCAAATTTATAAACGTTGTGTCCCTTTTACATCTTTTGTGACAATATAATTTAAGAACCAACTAAGATTTGAGCCTCCATGGTACTAAGTATTTAATTTTCTCAAGAAATATTGACAGTGTTGTAAAAGATTACTGAAAATAATATTCATACTGATTTTATTAACTCTAGTAATAATAATTAGTTTTTAATCATGTAGCTACTGTGTAAAGTCTGAATTCTTTATACAAATCTATACTGGTATTTAAAGTAGTTCAGATTGCTTGTGTATAATTTGAACTAATTATTTCAGAAAGTTAAATTACTTTGTAAAACCTATTTCATTCCAATTCCCCAAACTATTTTGGGAACAGGGAAGATAAGCTTTGTCTTCAAAAACTTAGTCACTATCAATCCTTTTTCTCCTAAAATGCATTTGAGAAATAAAGATTTTTTAAAAGCTGGCTACTGTTTCACAATGGAGCTGTTTAATAACCTTACAAATTATACTGATTGAATAGTTACAAGACCGAGAACTAAGGAAAGATAATTTTAATAATCCTTCCTTTGTCTAGACACACTGCTGTTTTTATTTCATAAATGAAATTTTTCCTTGATTAACATTGTAAAAATTTAAATGCCTTGCAGAAGCTAACATTTGTCAACTTCAGTTAAACTTCAGCATGACTTTTGTGTTTAGGACATTCCTAGAAAATATTTATACACATACACACACATATACACACATATATATTTTTTACCAACTTTATAATTCTTGTGTTGCTCTTATTAATTTTTATGTGATAAAAAATTTAGTAAATTTTTGTGCTTTTTGGCATTTTCACTTTTAAACTGGGTATGAATCTATGAGTTTTAATGTTATTTAAAATCATTAATTATATTTATTAGATATAAATTTAAAAATAGGTGAAGATATAAACTTAAAAATAGATGAAAGTTTTTATATTATACCAAATTACTGATGGATTCTTTTAATTTTGTGTAAAGTGAAATAATAATACATTATTTAATGGAGACTTACTAAATATCTGTCTCTTATAAACATCTACAGTGGAAAAGGGAACATTTTCTATTCTAATTATTTCTGAATCTTTTAAAATTGTTGTTCCAAAATGGCAGAGCACAAATGAAAATGAGAACCTGAAATACTTTGCTAAGAGTAGATTGTAGTTAATATGTCAGACAAAAACATATACCTTCATTTGGCCATGGACAGCATTTTTCAATTTTTTATTTTGATCTAATTTTAAATTTATAGAATCACAAAAATGTAGAGATTTCTGTTTACCCTTCATCCAGCCTACCCTTATGGTAGCTTTTTACATAACAGTAGAAGCTTTATCATAATCAAATAATTAATTTGGTATAATAATACTGATCAAAGTGCAGAAGTTTTGGCTTTTACAAGGTTGTTCACATTACATTTTTTATTTTTTGCATCTTGGAGATAAATGAGATACTGCATAGAGTGTATCTCAATTTGTTTTTTTCATGGAATTTTTATGATTAAAGTGAAAGTGTTAGTCACTCAGTCATGTCCAACTCTTTGTGACCCCATGGACTGCGGCCCACCAGGCTTCTTTGTCCTTGGAATTCTCCAGGCAAGAATACTGGAGTGGGCAGTCATTCCCTTCTTCAGGGGATCGTCCCAATTCAGGGATCAAACCTGCATCTCCTGCATTGCAGGCAGATTCTTCACCATCTGAGCTCCAGAGAAGCCTGATTAAATAAAGGTTATGCATTGTTGAGAAGGATACCAGAGAAGTGATATGCCCTTCTTATTTCTCAAATTAGGGAGTATAATGATGTCAACATTCATTACTGATAATATTAACCATGACCATGTGAATAAAGTGGCATATTTCAGCATTCTCTGAATATCAGCTTACCACATTTCCTTTTGTAATAACTAAATGTTTTGAGGGAGATACTTTGAAATTNTATTATATGAGTTCTGTAAGTGTCCCAAAGATTTATAATACAATCATTTAATTTCTTATAAATTATAAAGTTAGATATATTGAGCAAAATTTAGCCTAGGACTTTCCCCTTAAATGGAGGTATTTATATCTACATATTTATATATATTTCATTTCAGCTAAAACTGAAAAATTATTGAAGCTTATATAATCTAAGAAATAAGAGTATATGTTTTTAAATAATTGACACCAAAAAATAGGGATAAAAATAATCGCCCACTGACAAGAGATTAGAATAATAAATTTACTCTAAAATACTATTAAATTATGAGTTCATTTCATAATTATCAGTTCAATCACATGGCAAGCTTACTTCACATTTCTGTCAAGCTATCTGTACTGTTTTTTTCCTTTTTAAATATTATTGTCAATATTTAACCAAACACTGCTAATGTTATTGGTATTCTTAAAATATTTAGTAATAATCTCCTCACATACTTTATTATTGTGAATAATGAGTTACAGCAATTCTAATTGATAATCACATGCTGACATATCTAGATGGTGTACTTAACTTCATTGGATGTTCTGCGTGAATAACAAAAGTAACTGTGTTAGCTCTTGATTGGAAGCACTATCAAATTTTGCAGTGTTCACATTACTCTGTTATCTAATAACTAATAATAGAGAAAACTGAAGATAGATTAATTATGCTGCCTAAAATACTATTTTATATTAAATGGCTCAAAATATTGTAACATAAGCTAATATGAATAAAAATGATTTTGTAAATATTTATAAGCTCATTCGATGTTCTTTTAAAATGGTGTATGTTGAGAATAAGTACTGTAAAGAAAAAGCATAACAATTTCCTTCACACTTTAGCCTCAGAGTTTTGTTTTCTGCTATTCTTTTCTGCCTCTTTAATTGCACTGGTAGGTGGTCCCTGCCATTTCACTAGCTTTCATATAAATAATATGAAAGTTGGCAAATTGTTTTTATAATTATAGAGTATCTGTCAAGTATCCTTGTCAGCACCATTTGAGATCTTCTGTTCTTAGCCCAAATGATTTATAACTTAGAATGTTCCTTATTCTTGTCATCTTAAAAACTTTGGCCAAATTTCTTGATAACTGACTAAAATGGTCTCAAATTTATGAGTTCTTTTTTCTGTTGAGCTCTTTCAGCTTCATTATTCCTAACTCAAAAACTACATTTTCTTATTTTTAAGAAAAGTAAAATCATTTTGAGAATGCTAAAAAAATCTGATTGTAGATTCTTATAATAGGTAAGAAAAAACATACATTCTGAGATGAAGATGATAATCTTAAGGTTTTTAGTTTTTCAATTTCCTGAATTTTTCTGAATAAGCAAATGTTACCTGTATTTTTGTACACGATCATATGTTTCCTGAATTCAATGATTACATATTCATATACTGGAAACTTTTACTATATGGCTGATGTCTTTCCTAAATAAATACATTATATGATATCTTTATGCTTTCATTTCTGATATACAAGTCTTGATCATTTGATTTTCAGTTGTAGGTTCTTGTTTGTTTTTGGGTTGTGTGGCTCCACATGTGAGACCNGTATTTTTGTACACGATCATATGTTTCCTGAATTCAATGATTACATATTCATATACTGGAAACTTTTACTATATGGCTGGTGTCTTTCCTAAATAAATACATTATATGATATGTTTATGCTTTCACTTCTGATATACAAGTCTTGATCATTTGATTTTCAGTTGTAGGTTCTTGTTTGTTTTTGGGTTGGGTGGCTCCACATGTGGGATCTTAGTTTCCTGACCAGGGATTGAACCCACGCCCCTGCATTGGAAGCTCGACATCTTAACCACTGAACCACCAGGGAAGTCCCAGGTTTATGCTATTTCTAGTATTTCTTATTTTTCTGTAACTTTCAGTGCCACCAAAATAAAATCCATTACCATCCTACTTCCCCTTTGGAGCAATAGAGAAGCATAGTTAATTGCTTTTTCTAAAATATTGCCCTTCAATAGAGAGGCAGCCATAGTGGCAGCCTCAGGGCCGACATGCAGAATACATAAAGATTTGCTTTTGGACCAGAATACAACTTCATATTTGAATGTTCTTGTTTGTCAGTCACCAAGTCATGTCCAATTCTTCGTGACCCGTGGAATGCAGCAAGCCAGGCTGCCCTGTCCCTCACCACCTCCTGGAGTTTGCCCAAGTTCATGTCCATTGAATCAGTGTTGCCATCCAAATATCTCACCCTCTTTCCCTCTTTCCTTCTGCCTTCAATCTTTCCCGACATCCCAACATAATGGTCTTTTCCAACAAATCAGCTGTTCACATCAGGTGGCCAAAATATTGGAGCTTCAGCATTAGTCCTTCCAAAGAGTATTCAGGGTTGATGAACCTTAAGATTGACTGGTTTGATCGCTTTGCTTTTCAAGGGATTTTCAGGAGTCTTCTCCAGTACCACAGTTGGAAAGCATCAATTCTTCGGCACTCTGTCTTCTTTATTGTCCCACTCTCATATCTGTACATGCCTATTGGAAAGAACATAACTTTGACTATATGGACCATTTTTCGGGAAAGTTATGTCTTTGCTTTTTAACACTGTTTGGCTTCCCTGGTGGCTCAGAGGTTAAAGTGTCTGCCTCTAATACGGGAGACCTGGGTTCGATCCTTGGGTCGGGAAGATCCCCTGGAGAAGGAAATGGTAACCCACTCCAGTATTCTGGAGAAGCCTGGTAGGTTACAGTCCACAGGGTCACAAAGAGTCGGACACGACTGAGCGACTTCACTTTCACTTTCACTTCAGGGTTGTCCTAGCTTTCCTGCCAAGAAGCAATCACCTTCTAATTTCATGGCTGGAGTCACCATCTGCAGTGATTTTAGAGCCCAAGAAGAGGAAGTGTGTCACTGCTTCTGCCTTTTCCCCTTCTATTTGTCATGACATGATGGGACCAGATGCCATGATCTTAGTTTTTTTAATATTCCGTTTTAAGTGTGCTTTTTCACTCTACTCCCTTTAGCCTCATCAAGAGGCTCTTTAATTCCTCGTCACTTTCTACTATTAGAGTGGTATCATCTGCATATCTGAGGTTGTTGATATTTTCACTAGCAATCTTGATTCCAGCTTGTAACTCATCCAGCCTGGCACTTTGCATGATTTGCTCTGCATATAAATTAAATAAACAGGGTTACAATAAACAGCCTTGTCAAACTCCTTTCTCAATCCTGAACCAGTCAGTTGTTCCATACAGGGTTCTAACTGTTGCTTCTTGACCTGCATACAGGTTTCCCAGGAGACAGGTAAGGCAGTCTGGTATTTCCATCTCTTAAAGAGTTTTTCACAGTTTGACTACCTCAGGAATAAGATGGTGGAGGAGTAGGTGGACATGGAGTACATCTCTCTCCACGGATACATCAGGAATACACCTTCAGACACAGAAGTGCATGCAGAACACCAGCTGAGAGTAGACAGGAGTAGCTGACCAGAGGAAAAGAATATATAGAACCACACAAAACTCAGTAGGATGAGGGAAATAGGGGAAAAAACAGGAGCGTTAGTAGGAATGGCCCTGCCCTTGGCAGGTAAGGGAACTGAAGCAGGGGTCCGATCCCCACATTCGGGCAATTGTCTGAGTCAGAGGAGAAACATTTAAGGCTGAGAGTGAAATGGCTGATCTCTGGCAGCCTAAATACAATTAGAATCAGGCAGTCCTTGCCATAGCCATAAATACCCTGAATAGGAATGCAGGTCCCTTGGAAGGCGCTGAAGCTGGGAGCTGGAGTTTCAGGATTGCCCTGAGCAATCCCAGGGCAAGGATACTGTTGACTGTGCAGAGATGGATCGAGGGGATGTGAGGCAAGAGATTGTGGTGGGAAATACCTGTGGAGGAAAGCTAGGCAGTCATGGAGTTAAGGTGATACTGCTGAGTCACACATAGTGGGTGGAGCCGTCACCTTCACCTCTCTCTCCCCACATGCCAGCATTGGCAGCTCAGCAGTAGAGAGGCTGGCCCATCAAATTCCTGGTGCACTGAACTACACAGTAAGGCCCCACCCAAGGTACTCCTTTAAGTGACCAATGTGCTGAACTACAGAGTAGGACCCCAACCAGGGTGCCCCTTTAAGTGCCTGACATGCTGATCTATAGAGTAGGACCCCACCCAAGGGGGCCCCTCTATGTGCTTGACACTCTGAACAACAGAAGGATACCAGGCAAGGGAGCCCTCTAAGTGCCTGTATAGGCAGAGCTACAGAGAAATGCTGGCCAAAGAGGCCTTCTGATTGCCAGCTTGAAAAAAGACTGTGATAGGGCCATAACTCCTACAGCAGAGGCAGCCCAAGTCCCTGCACACTTGGTGCCACCAGGGTACACACTAGCCGAGCAGTTGCACTACTTTCATGCTCAACTCTCACTGGGGCAAAGCTGCCACAGACAAAAAATATATGTCTGTGCGTACAGGGTTGCTTCAGTCATGTCCAGTTCTTTGCGACCCTGTAGACTGTGGCCTGCCAGGCTTCTGTGTCAAGGAGGGCGGTCTCCAGGCAAGAATACTGGAGCATGGTGGCCAATGCTGGTTGGCATACCCTTCTGGAACATTATATTTCCTGCTGCCCTAGCTGTCAACTCCCCCTGAATACCTGGTGCTTCTAGAATCCTTGCAACCCAAGCAGCTGCACCACCTCCACAGCTGTCCCTCACAGGGGCAAGCCCCAGTGGATGACCCACATGCATAAGTGGAAATAAAACCAAAATTGAAACCCAGGGGCAGTTGACCCAGAGGGCAACCTCAGGAGCAAACCCCAGTGGACAGTTCACAAGCAGAGGTGGGAATAAAACCACAATTGAAACCAAGGGGCAGTGTGGCTAAGGAAGAAGACCCAAAACCTTCCCACCAGCTGTACAAGCTGCAGATTAAATCCACGCACTCAACTGGGCAGATTCTGTGTCCATGGAACATATAAAAGGACATTGAGAGCTCTTACAAAAGAAAATACACTAGCTTTGATAGTTGTGGATCTTGGAATCAAACACACACAGGAGTAGGACCAGGTTAGAATCTGAGCTCCCCCCCACAGTGGGTCCAGAGGTCAGCAGTGTGTTGGGGGCATCCTAGGGAGGTGAGGTGGACTGTGACTCCGACCAAGGGAAAGGATTCTGACAGCAGTGACTCAAGGAAAACATTTATTATTCTTATAGTTTGACTTGTTCTGTAGATTATTTTGGATTTCTTTTCTTTTTTTCCCCCTTTTTCCCCCTTGTGTTATAATTGTCGATTTTATTGGCACTATGAAATCTAATGAAGCTTTTGAGCTTTTTTTCCCTCCTCAGTAACATTTTTATTGTTGTTATAAACCTTTGCCTCTACATTGGGCTTTTGCAGTTTTGTGACATTTTCCTTTTTTTTTTTCTATTTTCTCTTTTATAATTTTAATTTTTAGATCTATTATTTTTTTATAAATTTATTTCTTAGTTTGCTTTTCCTACTGTACTTTTCTCCTTGCAATTAATCTTTAAAGTATATAAATTTTCTTAATCTACATCTATTTAATTTTGCATATCTACTTTTTCTTTCATCTCAACATATGTATTAGTTTTATTTTCATAACTTTATTTCCTAATTGTACCTTGCTTTAATATTGTTTTCCAGTTTGTGCTTTTCTTAGTTTTGTTCTTAACTGGTATATATAATTTTTGGTTTCTTTCCTCTGGGTAAATCTATTGTACTTTATTTTTTTACACTGTTTGGATTTTGCTTATGGATGTTTATATATATGAGTATATTAAGTCACACTTTTTATTGTTGTTATAAATCCCTGCCTCTATGTTGGGCTTTGCAGTTCTGTGGAGTTTTCTTTTTTCCTTCTTTTTTAAAATTTTATCTTTATAATTTTAATTTTCAATTTTTTAAAACTATTATAATTTTTCTACAGTTAGTCCTTTGTTTTCCTTTCCAACTGTTCTCTTCCCCTTGCAGTTAATCTTTATATAAATATTCTTCATCTACCTCTGTTTAACTTTGCACATCTATTCTTTCTTTCTTTCCAGTCTTCTCAACGTATTTGGTAGTTTTGTTTTCATTGCTTTATTCCCCACTTGGCACCTCGCTTTAGTTTCGTTTTACAGTTTGTGCCTTAGTTAATTTTGTTCTTGACTGATATATATAATTTTTTACTTCCTTTGTTCTCTGGGTAAATCTATTCTACTTTATTTTTGTTGGACTGTTTTGACTTTTCTTATGTGTATATATATATGTCAGAGAAGGCAATGGCACCCCACTCCAGTACTCTTGCCTGGAAAATCCCATGGACAGAGGAGCCTGGTAGGCTGCAGTCCATGGGGCTGTGAAGAGTTGGACACGACTGAGTGACTTCACTTTCACTTTTCACTGTCAT
>SJYW01047729.1:214498-251342 GCA_006410735.1 Raphicerus campestris
GCAATCTTGATTCCAGCTTGTAACTCATCCAGCCTGGCACTTTGCATGATTTGCTCTGCATATAAATTAAATAAACAGGGTTACAATAAACAGCCTTGTCAAACTCCTTTCTCAATCCTGAACCAGTCAGTTGTTCCATACAGGGTTCTAACTGTTGCTTCTTGACCTGCATACAGGTTTCCCAGGAGACAGGTAAGGCAGTCTGGTATTTCCATCTCTTAAAGAGTTTTTCACAGTTTGACTACCTCAGGAATAAGATGGTGGAGGAGTAGGTGGACATGGAGTACATCTCTCTCCACGGATACATCAGGAATACACCTTCAGACACAGAAGTGCATGCAGAACACCAGCTGAGAGTGGACAGGAGTAGCTGACCAGAGGAAAAGAATATATAGAACCACACAAAACTCAGTAGGATGAGGGAAATAGGGAAAAAAACAGGAGCGTTAGTAGGAATGGCCCTGCCCTTGGCAGGTAAGGGAACTGAAGCAGGGGTCCGATCCCCACATTCGGGCAATGGTCTGAGTCAGAGGAGAAACATTTAAGGCTGAGAGTGAAATGGCTGATCTCTGGCAGCCTAAATACAATTAGAATCAGGCAGTCCTTGCCATAGCCATAAATACCCTGAATAGGAATGCAGGTCCCTTGGAAGGCGCTGAAGCTGGGAGCTGGAGTTTCAGGATTGCCCTGAGCAATCCCAGGGCAAGGATACTGTTGACTGTGCAGAGATGGATCGAGGGGATGTGAGGCAAGAGATTGTGGTGGGAAATACCTGTGGAGGAAAGCTAGGCAGTCATGGAGTTAAGGTGATACTGCTGAGTCACACATAGTGGGTGGAGCCATCACCTTCACCTCTCTCTCCCCACATGCCAGCATTGGCAGCTCAGCAGTAGAGAGGCTGGCCCATCAAATTCCTGGTGCACTGAACTACACAGTAAGGCCCCACCCAAGGTACTCCTTTAAGTGACCAATGTGCTGAACTACAGAGTAGGACCCCAACCAGGGTGCCCCTTTAAGTGCCTGACATGCTGATCTATAGAGTAGGACCCCACCCAAGGGGGCCCCTCTATGTGCTTGACACTCTGAACAACAGAAGGATACCAGGCAAGGGAGCCCTCTAAGTGCCTGTATAGGCAGAGCTACAGAGAAATGCTGGCCAAAGAGGCCTTCTGATTGCCAGCTTGAAAAAAGACTGTGATAGGGCCATAACTCCTACGGCAGAGGCAGTCCAAGTCCCTGCACACTTGGTGCCACCAGGGTACACACTAGCCGAGCAGTTGCACTACTTTCATGCTCAACTCTCACTGGGGCAAAGCTGCCACAGACAAAAAATATATGTCTGTGCGTACAGGGTTGCTTCAGTCATGTCCAGTTCTTTGCGACCCTGTAGACTGTGGCCTGCCAGGCTTCTGTGTCAAGGAGGGCGGTCTCCAGGCAAGAATACTGGAGCATGGTGGCCAATGCTGGTTGGCATACCCTTCTGGAACATTATATTTCCTGCTGCCCTAGCTGTCAACTCCCCCTGAATACCTGGTGCTTCTAGAATCCTTGCAACCCAAGCAGCTGCACCACCTCCACAGCTGTCCCTCACAGGGGCAAGCCCCAGTGGATGACCCACATGCATAAGTGGAAATAAAACCAAAATTGAAACCCAGGGGCAGCTGACCCAGAAGGCAACCTCAGGAGCAAACCCCAGTGGACAATTCACAAGCAGAGGTGGGAATAAAACCACAATTGAAACCAAGGGGCAGTGTGGCTAAGGAAGAAGACCCAAAACCTTCCCACCAGCTGTACAAGCTGCAGATTAAATCCACGCACTCAACTGGGCAGATTCTGTGTCCATGGAACATATAAAAGGACATTGAGAGCTCTTACAAAAGAAAATACACTAGCTTTGATAGTTGTGGATCTTGGAATCAAACACACACAGGAGTAGGACCAGATTAGAATCTGAGCTCCCCCCCACAGTGGGTCCAGAGGTCAGCAGTGTGTTGGGGGCATCCTAGGGAGGTGAGGTGGACTGTGACTCTGACCAAGGGAAAGGATTCTGACAGCAGTGACTCAAGGAAAACATTTATTATTCTTATAGTTTGACTTGTTCTGTAGATTATTTTGGATTTCTTTTCTTTTTTTCCCCCTTTTTCCCCCCTGTGTTATAATTGTCGATTTTATTGGCACTATGAAATCTAATGAAGCTTTTGAGCTTTTTTTTCCCTCCTCAGTAACATTTTTATTGTTGTTATAAACCTTTGCCTCTACATTGGGCTTTTGCAGTTTTGTGACATTTTCCTTTTTTTTTTTCTATTTTCTCTTTTATAATTTTAATTTTTAGATCTATTATTTTTTTATAAATTTATTTCTTAGTTTGCTTTTCCTACTGTACTTTTCTCCTTGCAATTAATCTTTAAAGTATATAAATTTTCTTAATCTACATCTATTTAATTTTGCATATCTACTTTTTCTTTCATCTCAACATATGTATTAGTTTTATTTTCATAACTTTATTTCCTAATTGTACCTTGCTTTAATATTGTTTTCCAGTTTGTGCTTTTCTTAGTTTTGTTCTTAACTGGTATATATAATTTTTGGTTTCTTTCCTCTGGGTAAATCTATTGTACTTTATTTTTTTACACTGTTTGGATTTTGCTTATGGATGTTTATATATATGAGTATATTAAGTCACACTTTTTATTGTTGTTATAAATCCCTGCCTCTATGTTGGGCTTTGCAGTTCTGTGGAGTTTTCTTTTTTCCTTCTTTTTTAAAATTTTATCTTTATAATTTTAATTTTCAATTTTTTAAAACTATTATAATTTTTCTACAGTTAGTCCTTTGTTTTCCTTTCCAACTGTTCTCTTCCCCTTGCAGTTAATCTTTATATAAATATTCTTCATCTACCTCTGTTTAACTTTGCACATCTATTCTTTCTTTCTTTCCAGTCTTCTCAACGTATTTGGTAGTTTTGTTTTCATTGCTTTATTCCCCACTTGGCACCTCGCTTTAGTTTCGTTTTACAGTTTGTGCCTTAGTTAATTTTGTTCTTGACTGATATATATAATTTTTTACTTCCTTTGTTCTCTGGGTAAATCTATTCTACTTTATTTTTGTTGGACTGTTTTGACTTTTCTTATGTGTATATATATATGTCAGAGAAGGCAATGGCACCCCACTCCAGTACTCTTGCCTGGAAAATCCCATGGACAGAGGAGCCTGGTAGGCTGCAGTCCATGGGGTTGCGAAGAGTTGGACACGACTGAGTGACTTCCCTTTCACTTTTCACTGTCATAGATTGGAGAAGGAAATGGCAACCCACTCCAGTGTTCTTGCCTGGAGAATCCCAGGGACGGGGGAGCCTGGTGGGCTGCCGTCTATGGAGTCACACAGAGCTGGACACGACTGAAGTGATTTAGCAGCAGCATATATATATATATATATATGTATGTGGGGGCCTCCCTGGTGGCTCAGAGGGTAAAGTATCTGCCTGCAATGCGGGAGAACTGGGTTCAATCCCTGGGTCAGGAAGATCCCCTGGAGAAGGAAATGGCAACCCACTCCAGTACTCTTGCCTGGAAAATCCCATGGACAGAGAAGCCTGGTAGACTACAGTCCATGGGATGGCGAAGAGTCAGACACGACTGAATGTATATATGTATATTCCATTATTTTATTATTTGTATTTTGTACCTGCCATTTGTCTGGGATTCATCTTTGGTTTCTCCATTTGGGGTATTTGTTTTAATCTCACCTAATGCCATAATAAACCACTTGTGGAATCTTTGTTCCTGACCAAGGATCAAGCCCTGAGCCTTTGGAGTGTGACTGATTCCAAGACCATAGAATACCAGATAACTAGCCCTAGGCAGTATCAGATAGTGAGAACTCACACTAAGGAAACCACCTGAATACAAGACCCAGCATCAAGGAACCACCAGTAGCACCCTGTACAGGATGCTTCATCTAAACAACAAACAAAACAAAAATACAAACCCAATTATCAGTAGACAGGATTACCACCTCACCCACTCTTGCTAGTGGAGGTGATAGAATTCCAGTTGAGCTGTTTCAAATCCTGAAAGATGATGCTGTCAAAGTGCTGCACTCAATATTCGAGTAAATTTGGAAAACTCAGCAGTGGCCACAGGACTGGGAAAAGTCACTTTTCATTCCAATTCCAAAGAAAGGCAATGCCAAAGAATGCTCAAACTACCTCACAACTGCACTCATCTCACATGCTACTAAAGTAATGCTCAAAATTCTCCAAGCCAGGCTTCAGCAATACATGAGCCATGAACTCCCTGATGTTCAAGCTGGTTTTAGAAAAGGCAGAGGAACCAGAAATCAAATCGCCAACATCCGCTGGATCATGGGAAAAGCAAGAGAGTTCCAGAAACATCTATTTCTGCTTTATTGACTATGCCAAAGCCTTTGACTGTGTGGATCACAAAAAACTGGAAAATTCTGAAAGAGATGGGAATACCAGACCACCTGACCTGCCTCTTGAGAAATCTGTATGCAGGTCAGGAAGTAACAGTTATAACTGGACATGGAACAAGAGACTGGTTCCAAATAGGGAAAGGAGTATGTCAAGGCTGTATATTGTCACCCTGCTTATTTAACTTAATATGCAGAGTACATCATGAGAAATGCTGGACTGGAGAAACACAAGCTGGAATCAAGATTGCTGGGAGAAATATCAATAACCTCAGCTATCCAAATGACATCACCCTTATGCAGAAAGTGAAGAGGCACTAAAAAGCTGTTCGATGAAAGTGAAAGTGGAGAGTGAAAAAACACACCAAGACACATACTGATCATGCTAACAAAGACTAAATACAAAGAAAGAGTATTAAAAGGAGCAAGGGAACAGCAACAAGTAACATAAAAGGAAACCCTATATGCCTAACAGATGATCTTTCGGCAGAAACTGTGCAGGACAGAAGGGAATAGAACAATATATTTAAAGTACTGAAAGGGAAAAATTTACAACCAATATTACTGTACCCAGAAAGGATCTCATTCAAAACTGATAAAAAATTAAAAGCTTTTCAGACAAGCAAAAATTAAGAGAATTCAGTACCACCAAACCAGCTTTATAACAAATGTTAAAGGGACTTATGTAGTCAAGATATAGAAGAAAAGAAGAAAACAAGATCTACAAAATCAACCCCAAATAATTAAGAAAATGATAATAAGAAAATATATGCCATAATTATTTTAAATGTAAATGAACTGAATGCTCAAATCAAAAGATGCAGACTGGCTGAATACTGACACAAAAACAAGACCCATATATATGGTGTTTACAAGAAACATACTTCAGACCTCAAGACACATAAAGACAAAATGAGAAGATGGAAAAATATATTCCATTCAAATAGGAAGCAAAAGAAAGCTAGAGTAGCAACCCTCATATCAGACAAAATAGACCTTAAAATAAAGATTACAAGAGATAAAGAAGGACACTACATAATGATCAACGGATCATCAGTCCAAAAGGAAGACATAAAAATTGTAAATATCTATGCACCCAACATAGGAACACCTCAATACATAAGATAAACACTAATAGACATAAAAGGAGAAATTGACAATACACAATAATAATAGACTTTAACACCCCACTCACACCAATGGACAGATCATCAAAGCAGAAAATTAATAAGGAAACACAAGTCTGGAATGATATATTAGATGAGATGGATCTCATTAATATCTTCAGGACATTCCATCTAAATGCAGAAGAATACACCTTCTCAAGTGCACATGGAACATTCTCCAGAATAGATCACATCTTGGGTCATAAATCAAGCCTCAGTAAATTTAAGAAAATTGAAATTGTGTTAAGTATCTTCTCAGACCAAAACGCTATGAGACTGGATATCAATAACAAGAAAAAATCTGTAAGAAACACAAACATATGGAGATTAGGCAACATGTTCCTAAATAACCAACAGGTTACTGAAGAAATCAAAAGGGAAATAAAATTTCTAGAAACAAATGATAATGAAAACACGACAGTTCAAAACCTGTGGAATATAGCAAAAGCAGTCCTAAGAGGAAAGTTTATAGCAGTGCAATCCTACCTCAATAAACAAGAAAAACATCAAATGGACAAACTAACTTTACACCTAAAACAACTGGAAAAAGAACAACAACAAAAAACCAAATTAGTGGAATGAAAGATATAAAGATCTTAGTAGAAATAAATGAAAAATGAAAGAATTGTAAAGATTAACAAAACTAAAAGCTGTTTCTTAGAGAAGATAAACAGACCTTTGGCCAGACTCATCAATAAAAATGAAAGGAATCATATCTACAAATTTAGAAATGAAAAGGAGGTTACAACAGACAGTGCAGAAATACAAAGGATTATTAGAGACTGTTATGAACAACTATACAGCAATAAAATGGATAACATGGAAGAAATGGACAGATTCTTAGATAAGTTCAATTTTCTCAGATTGAACCAGGAAGAAATAGAAACTATGAACAACACAGTTACAAGCAATGAAATTGAAGCTGTGACCAAAAATTTCCCAAAAAACAAAAGCCCAGGACCAGATGGCTTCACAGGAGAATTCTATCAAAAGTTAGAGAAGAGCTAATGCCTATCCTTCTGAAACTCTTTCAAAAATTTGTGGAGAATGGCACACTTTCAAACTCATTCTATGAGGCCACCATCACCCTGATACCAAAACCAAAGAAAACACAAAAAAATAAAACTACAGGCCAATATCACTGATGAACATAGATAGAAAAGTCCTCAACAAAAGTTTAGCAAACAGAATTCAGCAACACATCCAAAAGCTCATACAGCATTATCAAATTGGGTTTATTCCAGGGACGCAAGATTTCTTCAAGATAACACAAATCAATCCATGTGATACACCATATGAACAAATTGCAAGATAAAAACCATATGACAATCTCAATAGATGCATAAAAAGCCTTTGACAAATTCAGCACCTATTTATGATTAAAACTCTTCAAAAAATGGGCATAAAAGAACTTACCTTAACATAGTAAGGACCATATATGATAAGCCTGTGGAGATCCAACCAGTCCATTCTGAAGGAGATCACCCCTGGGATTTCTTTGGAAGGAATGATGCTAAAGCTGANGGAAAAGAATAGTAGGAAAAGCAAGCAAAGGGGAAAATATCTAAAAATAATAATTGGTTTAAAATATTAAAAATTTTTTTAAAAAGAGTAAAGAAAAAAAGGAAAACTCCACCAAGCTGCAAAAGCCCAAAACAGGTCGAATTTTATAACAACCATAAAATATGTGACTGAGGGAAAAGCAAAAAAATAAATTAAAAGGTCAAAAGCTTCATTAGATTTCATAGTGCCAATAAAATCAACAACTGCAACAGAAGAGGGGAAGAAAGGAAAAAAAAATTTAAAAGAATCTACAGAACAAAACAAACATAAGAATAATGTTTTAACACTGCTGTTAGAGCCCTTTCCCTCTCTGGGAATTACAATCCACCTCACTTCCCTAGGTTGCCCTCCAACACTGTGCTGATCTTTGGACCTTCTGTGAGGCTGCTCAGATTCTAACCTGGTCCTACTCCTGTGTGTTTTTGCCTCCCAGGTCCACAGCTATCAGAACTAGTGTGTTTTCTTTTGTGGCAGCTCTCAATGACCTTTTATATATTCCATAGACAGAGTCTGCCTAATTGATATGTGGATTTAATCAGCAGCTTGTACAGCTGGTGTGACGGTTTTGGATCTTCTTCCTTAGCTCTACTGCCCCTGGGTTTCACTTGTGGTTTTATTTCTGCCTATGCATGTTGGCTTCCCTGGTGGCTCAAAGGTTAAAGCATCTGCCTCCAATGCGGAAAACCCAGGTTTGATCCCTGGGTTGGGAAGATCCCCTGGAGAAGGGATAGGCTACCCACTCCAGTATTCTTGCCTGGACAATTCCACGGTCAGAGGAGCTTGGTAGGCTATAGTCCACGGGGTCACAGAGAGTCGGACACAACTGAGTGACTTCACTTTCACTTTCATGCATGTGGGTGGAGAAGGCAATGGCAACCCATTCCATACTCTTGCCTGGAAAATCCCATGGGCGGAGGAGCCTGGTAGGCTGCCGATCATGGGGTTGCTAAGAGTCAGACACGACTAAACNCACTCCAGTATTCTTGCCTGGACAATTCCACGGTCAGAGGAGCTTGGTAGGCTATAGTCCACGGGGTCACAGAGAGTCGGACACAACTGAGTGACTTCACTTTCACTTTCATGCATGTGGGTGGAGAAGGCAATGGCAACCCATTCCATACTCTTGCCTGGAAAATCCCATGGGCGGAGGAGCCTGGTAGGCTGCCGATCATGGGGTTGCTAAGAGTCAGACACGACTAAACGACTTCACTTTCACTTTTCAGTTTCATGCATTGGAGAAGGAAATGGCAACCTACTCCAGTGTTCTTGCCTGGAGAATCCCAGGGATGAGGGAGCCTGGTGGGCTGCCATCTATGGGACTGCACAGAGTTGGATACGACTGAAGTGACTTAGCAGCAGCAGCAGCATGCATGTGGGTCATCCACTGAGTTTTGCTCCTGAGGCTGCGCTGGAAATGATGCAGCTGCTTGGGTCGCAGGGGTTCTTGCAGCACCAGGTACTCAGAGGAGTTGGCGGCTAGGGCAGCATGAAATATAGTGCTCTAGAAGGATATGGCAACCAGTATTGGCCAATACGCTCTAGTATTCTTGCATAGAGAACCCCCTGACACAGAAGTCTGGCAGGCCATAGTCTACAGGGTCACAAAGTGTTGGACATGACTGAAGTATCCATGTACGCATAGACGCAGGACTTTTGCCTGTGGCAGCTCTGCCCCAGTGAGAGTTGAGCATGAAGATAGTGCAGCTGCTTGGCTTGCGGGGACCCTGGAAGTGGCAGGGACATGGACTGCCTCTGCCACAGGAGTTATGGCCCTATCAGAGTCTTTTTTCAAGCCTCTTGTAGCTGGCGATCGGAAGGCCTTCTTGACCAGTCTTTCTCTGTAGCTCCACCTATTCAGGCACTTGAGGGCTCAATTGCCTGGGATCCTTCTCTGTTTGGCACATCAGGCACACAGGTATGCCGCCCTCACTGAGGTCCTACTCTGTAGTTTAGTGTGTCAGGCGTTGGATGGGCCAGCCTCTCTATTGTTCAGCTGCTGATGCTGGCATGTGGGGAGAGAGAGGAGATGCTGACGGCTCCACCCACTATGTGTGTCTCAGGGGTATTGTCTTACTTCCATGGCTGCCCAGCTTTCCTTCACAGGCATTTCCCACCACAGTCTCCTCCCTCATATCCACTCCATCGTCTCTCCACAGTCAACAGTAGCCCTCACTCTGGATTGCTCCACAATCCCTAAACTCCAGCTCCCAGCTGCTGTGCAAGTCCACGGGACCTGCATCCCTGTTCAGAGTGTGTATGGCTACGGCAAGGACTGTCTGATTCTCATTCCGTTTAAGCTGCCACAGATCAGGGGTATCACTTTCAGCCTTAAATGTTTCTTCTCTGACTCATACAATTGCCTAGATGTGAGGATTGGACCCCTGCCTCAGTTCTCCCACCCACCAAGGGCAGGGCCAGTCCTGCTAAGACTCCTGTTTTTCCCCCCTAGTTCCTTCATCCTACCAAATTTTGTGTGGTTCTATATATTCTTCTCTGCTAGTCAGGTAGTCCTGACCACTCTCAGCTGGTGTTTTGCATGCACTTCTGTGTCTGAAGATGTATTCCTGATGTATCCGTGGAGAAAGATATACTCCACGTCCACCTACTCCTCTGCCATCTTGTTTTTCATTTTTTGAGAACTACTTTTTGGTTGTTTTAAAGAGTTTATATTTCTATTTTGAAATTTGCTTTTAAATCTAAGTGTGTTTTTTAATGCCCTTGAATATAGTTATAATAGTTTTTGTCTGTGTGTGTGTGTGTGTGTGTTTTGGTATGTTAAATCATTTTGTAAGGTATCCTTACACATTTCAAATGATGTGACTTATATAAAGTCCAGATTAAATTTTTTCAATTGGTATGCAGTTAATTTGGGTAAACTCAAACTGTTCATACTGTGATTTCAATGTCTGGTAAGCCACATTTCAAATCAGTGATTTTTATCTTAGCCAAGATACTTCAAGTTTTGCACTCTTCCCCCCATCCCCACCGTGTTCAGAGGTTAGTTACACATTTGGACATAGATCCTTTCTGGAATTTTTCACCTTGTTCTTAGTTTGTGTGTTTGGCCCTGTTTCCAAGCACAAGATTTAAGGATTTAACTGTTACATGGCCACACAAGGGTCTGCCCTTATTATAAAATATATAGAAACAGGACACTCACAATTCCATTTACTACTTCCATGGGATGACTCTTTCTAGTATCTGCTTTGTTCATTCTCCATAGACTCTGACTATCTCTTTTGTTAATAGTATTGCCTTTTGTTGTTATTTTTTAGCCTGCATATTTTTCATTTGTTAGAAATTTGGATTGATCAGTTCTTTGACCATTCTAAAAGCAAATGTTTAATTATTTGCCTTTCAAATCTTGTTTTTAACTGTGAAATGAAAGCCTCAGACCCCTAATGAAGGCATTAAGGCCTAATCAGAAATCTTGTCACTGATACAATACATAGTGCAGTTTTTACTAATAATACTTGGTGGTGAAAGAGTGAAAAAAGATAGGGCCCTCCAATTATTCATTTCTTCATTATTCATTTATTCATTGACTTATTGATTCAGCATACATTTATGAGCCACACATTTGTCTATGCCCTAGGGGTAGAACTGTTAAGAAATACAACATCTGTCCTTGTGGAGTTTGTATTGTAGGAGAATGATAGAAAAATGAAACAGTAGGCAATAAGTAAGAAAATTGTATTCTCTGGTAGATGGTGAAAAATACCTTGTAAAATAGGGGGCCTAGAAACATAAGTGTGAGAAGTAATGGTGCTTGAGAGTTTGTGGTTGTAAATAAGGTTCTACTTCATTGAAAAGTGGGGTTTTGAGTACAGTTATAAAGGAGACAAGTGAGCTAACCACATGGATATATTACTTTCAAAAAGGGGCACTGCTATGTGCAAGAGAGGTCTCTAGAACCTGCGAGGTGGTCAGTGTACCTGAAATAGGAAGAGTTCAAGCCTTGTTATTGTTGTCCAATCACACAGTTGTGTCTGACTAGTGAGTCCATGGACTGCAGCACACAGTCCTGCAAAGCACTACAGGCTTCCCTGTCCTTTACCATCTTCTGGACTTCACTCAAACTGTGTCCATTGAAATGGTAATGCCATCCAACGACCACATCCTCTGTCATCCCCTTCTCCTGCCTTCAATCTTTCCCAGCATTATGGTCTTTTCTAATGAGTTGGCTCTTCACATCAGGTGGCCAAACTATTGGAGCTTCAGCATCAGTCCTTCCAAGGAATATTCATGATAATTTATTTAGGATCCATTGGTTTGATCTCCTTGCTGCCCAAGGGACTCTCAAGAGTCATTTCCAACAACACAGTTCAAAAGCATCAATCAATTCTTCAGTGCTCATCCTTCTTTATAGTCCTAACTCTCACATCCATATATGACTACTGGAAAAACCATAGCTTTGACTATATGGACCTTCATTGGCAAAGTAATGTCTCTGCTTTTTATGCTGCCTAGGTTTGTCATAGCTTTTCTTCCAAGAACTAAGTGTCCTTTAATTCCATGGCTAAAGTCACCATCTGCAGTGATTATGGAGCCCAAGAATATAAGTCTGTCACTGTTTCCATTCTTTCCCCATCTATATGCCATGAAGTGATGGGACTGGATGCCATGATTTTAGTTTTCTGAATATTGAGTTTCAAGCCAGCTTTTTCACTCTACTCTTTAACCTTCATCAAGAGGCTCTTAGTTCCACTTTGCTTTCTTCCATAAGGGTGGTGTCATCTGTATATCTGAGGTTATTGATATGTGTCCCAGCAGTCTTGATTCTGGTGGTGCTTCATCTAGCCCAGAATTTTGCATGATGTACTCAGTATATAAGTTAAATAATCAAGGTGACAATATACAACCTGATGTACTCCTTTCCTAATACTGAACCAATCTTTTGTCCATGTCTGGTTCTAACTGTTGTTTCTTGACCTGCATACAGGTTTCTCAGGCAGCAGGTAAGGTGGTCTGGTATTCTGATCCCTTTCAGAATTTTTCCAGTTTGTTGTTATCCTCATAATCAAAGACTTTAGCATAATCAATGAAGCAGAAGGAGAATTTTTCTGGAATTCTCTTGCTTTTTCTATGATTCAGTGGATGTTGGCAATTTGATCTCTAGTTCTTCTGCCTTTACTAAATCCAGCTTGAACATCTGGGAGTTTTTGGTTCATGTACTGTTGAAGCCTAACATGGAGAATTTTTAGCATTGCTTTGATATTGTGTGAAATGAATGCAATTGTGTGGTAGTTTGAACATTCTTTGGTATTGTCTTTCTTTGGGACTAGAATGAAAACAGACCTCTTCTAGTCCTGAAGTCACTGCTGAGCTTTCCAAATTTGCTGGCATATTGAGTGCAGCGCACTTTAACAGCATCACCTTTTAGAGTTTGAAATATTTCAGTTGGATTCCATCAACTCCACTAGCTTTGTTCATAGTGATGCTTCCTAAAAGCCCCCTGACTTTACACTCCAGGATGTCTGACTGGAGGTGAGTGATCACATCATAGTGGTTATCTGAGTCATTAAGATCTCTTTTGTATAGTTCTTCTGTGTATTCTTGCCACCTTTTTAAAATATCTTCTGCTTCTGTTATGTCCATACCATTTCTGTCCTTTATTGTGCCCATCCTTGCATGAGATGTTCCCTTAGTATCTCTGATTTTCTTTAAGAGACCTCTAGTCTTTCCCATTCTATTGTTTTCCTCTCTTTCTTTGTGTTGATCAGTTAAGAAGTCTTTCTTATCTCTCCTTGCTCTTTTTTAGAACTCTGAATTCCAATGGGTATATCTATCTATCTTTTTTCTTCGCCTTTCATTTCTCTTCTTTTGTCAGCTATTTGTAAGGTCTTTGCACACAACCATTTTGCCCTTTTGCATTTCTTTTTCTCAGAAATGGTTTTGATCACCAACTCCTGTATGATGTTATGAACCTCCATCCATAGTTCTTCAGGAACTATGTCTATCAGATCTAATCTCTTAATTCATTGTCACTTCCACTGTATAATCGTAAGGAATTTGATTTAGGTCATATCTGAATGGCCTAGTGGTTTTCCCTACTTTCTTCAATTTAAGTCTGAATTTGGCAATAAGGAGTTTGTGATCTGAGCCACAGTCACCTCCTGGTCTTGTTTTTGCTGACTGTATAGAGCTTCTGCATCTTCAGCTGCAAGGAATATAATCAATCTGATTTCAGTATTGACCATATGGCGATGTCCATGTGTAGAATTGTTTCTTGTGTTGTTGGAAGAGGTTGTTTGTTAAGACCAGTGCATTATCTTGGCAAAACTCTGTTAGGTTTGTCCTGTTTCACTTTGTACTCCAAGGCCAAACTTGCCTATTACTCCAGGTATCTCTTTACCTCCCACTTTTGCATTTCAGTCCCCTATGTGTAAAGGACATCTGTTTTTTGGTGTTAGTTTTAGAAGGTCATGTAGGTCATCATAGAACCATTCAACCTCAGCTTCTTCAGCCTTAGTGGTTGGGGCATAGGCTTGGATTGTTGTGATAGTGAATGATTTACCTTGGAAATGGACAGAGATCATTCTGTTGTTTTGGAGATTGCACCCAAGTAATCCATTTTGGACTCTTTTGTTGACTGTGGAAGCTACTCCATTCTTCTAAGATATTCTTGCCCACAGTAGTAGATATAATGGTCATCTGAATTAAATTAACCCATTCCAGTCCATTTTAGTTTGCTGATTCCTAAAACATCAGTGTTCACTCTTGCCATCTCCTGTTTGACCACTTGCAATTTACCTTAATTCATGGACCTAACATTCCAGGTTCTTATACCATATTGATCTTTACAGCTTCAGGCTTTACTTTCCCCACCAGACACAGCCACAATTGGGCATTGTTTTCGCTTTGGCTCAACCTCTTCATTCCTTCTAGTTTCCTCTCTTCTCCAGTAGCATATTTGGCACCTACTGACCTGGGGAGTTCATCTCTCAGTGTCATATCTCTTTGTCTTTTCATTACTATTCATGGGGTTCGACCATGTTTTGTCAGAACTCTCCATCATGACCCATCTGGGTTGGGTAGCGCTACATGGCATGGCCCAGTTTCATTGAGTTAGACAAGGCTGTTATCCATGTGATCAGTTTGGTTAGTTTTCTGTGATTGTGGTTTTCATTGTCTGCCTTCTGATGGATGAGGATAAAAGACTTGTAGAAGCTTCCTAAAGGGAGAGACTGGCTCTGGGGTTAGCTGGGTCTTGCTCTGATGGGCAGTCCCAGGCTGAGTAAATCTTTAATCCAATTTTATAATGATGGGTGGAGTTGTGTTCCTTCCCTGTAGTTTTGCCTGAGGTCAAACTGTCATAAGGGTAATGGCAACCTTCTTCAAAAGGACTTAGGCCAGGACTGTTGTATTCAGTGCCCCTGACTGTGGACCCATGCCTCCACTGGAGACTCCCAGATACTCGCAGGCAAGTCTGGCTCAGTCTCTTGTGGGGTCATTGCTCCTCTCTCCTGTGTCATGGTGTGCACAAGGTTTTGTTGTGCTCTCCAAGAGTTTGTTTCCTCAGTCCTGTGTAAGTTGTGTAATTAAATGCCACTGGCCTTCAAAGTCAGATTCCCTGGGGATTCTCAGTCCCTGTGCTGGATCTCCAGCTTGGGAAATCTGTTGTGTGCCCTAGAACTTTTGCAAAAGTGCAAGAACTCCTTTGGTATAATTGTTCTCCTGTTTGTGGGTCATCTGCTCAGTGGTTCTATGGTTGGGCTGATGGCAACCTCCTCCAAGAGGACTAATGCCACACTCTGCCTCCTAGGTCTGCTGCAACCAGAACCTGGTCCCTGCCACAGGCCACTGCTGACCCATGCCTCTGCAGGAGACGCTAAAACATTCAAAGACAGGTCTGGCTCAGTCTTTTGTGGGTGTCACTGCTCCTTGCCCTGAGTCCTGGTGTGCACAAGGGTTTTGTTTGCACCCTCTGAGCATCTGTGGTGGGTATGAAGTTTGATTTTAAATGTGATTTTGCCCCCTCCTACCATCTTTTTGGGGCTTTTCCTTTGCCCTTGGGTGTGGGGTATCTTTTTTTGGTGGGATTCAGTTTTCTCCTGTCGATGGTTGTTCAGCAGCGATTTTGATGTTCTTGCAGGAGAAGATGAACACATGTCCTACTCTACCATCTTATTTATGTTGTCAGGCCTTGGGATGACATTATCTAACTTCAGCAAATGATCAGTCTAGTTGCTATATTGAAAATAGACTGTAGAAAACAAATTTATTATGAGGTTATCAAATTAATCCAAGTTATCCATACTAGGGATGCATGACAGGCTACTTATTACACAGCAGTAGTGGAAAGTAAGTTTAAGCTATGGATATACTTTAAAAGTAAACACAAAAGGATTTCTTGATGGATCAGTATGTGTAGGGTGTAAAAAAAAGTAGAGAGGTCAAGATGACTTTCAAATTACTGGCTTGAGCACCTAAGAATATTAAAATCTTATTTGGGATCTTAAGATTGAGTAGTTATAGGGGAGAAAAATCAAGAGTCCAATTTTGACCAGTGTACACTTGAGAGGTCTTACTGGCCATCAAAGTAGGGAGGTTGAATAGGTAGCTGGATATGTGAATCTGGACTACAAACCTAGATATATGAGTCATATAAAAGTGGAACTAGAGATATTTATGTGAGACATATGCAGTATTAAAGACCATGAGAGTGCTTGTCAAGGGAGTGAGTGTGATCACAGTACAGACTAGTCCACTCTGCCCTGGAGCACTCCAACATTAACTCGTGGAATCTTCAAGATATCTTGGCATAAATCTGAGACTCTTTCAGACAGAACATGAACATCACTGATTTGTATAAGATCCTCATTTTACTTATGAACAAATTGAAAAACAGAAGCATAAGTTTATCCAACAGTTTATCCACTGTCAGAGAGCTAAGATTAAATGCCCCAGTTATCTGACTAATAATTAAAATTCCCTCTACTTGTAAAGCAAGAGGGAATAAGGCAGTAAGTGTTTCTTCAAATACCCAAAGAATAGATGTCTGTGCTTATTAAATATTTAATTATAGTCTTTCCTGTGCTTTAATTAAGCACAGACTTTGAAAACTTTTGGTGAAGGACTCAGGCTGCTACTGCTGCTAAGTCACTTCAGTCACGTCCAACTCTGCAACCCCATAGATGGCAGCCCACGATCATAGTCCTATGTAAATTCAAAACTATCAGATTGAGGGAGTGTGATGTGTGTGTATTCAGTGTCTTTCATCACACATTACCATTTCTTGTTAGTAACAAAACAAGAGAGAAAATAAAATTATGTTGTAATATCAGAGAAAACAACATACACAAATGCATAGTCAGTGATGGTCTATTTGAATTTTATAGAAATATTTACTGATCTTCTGGTAGACTCATGCTTTAAGTCCTGAATCCTCCTTTTATATATTAGATGAAAACATTCTGCTATAAAGTACTTTATCTTTGAATACAAAGATAAAACTCTTCAGAAAAAATAACATTTTATATTTATATGGAAGCTTTTATAATAAAAATATTTCCCTCACTTATAAATAACATCATTTTACATACTGTCGGATTTCAGCTGTTATCAAGACACTTAGCATCACCACCAGGCAATAATTTTCAGACTTTTGTTTTTTAAAATAATGCCATATCCTATTTGGTATCCTACCTAATAGGGGAGAAAACTAAACACACTCCTATCAGCAAAGGAGAAAATTTATTGACGTCTCAGGTTCATGGGGCTTGGGTAGGAGGCCATTTTGCAGGCAAAGGAGAAGATGGTGGAGGGGCCTTATTTGATCTTCTTGAAGTGCAGGTTATTGGTGTGGCCACACTTCTTGTGGCAGTGGACAGCATGGGGGTGTAGACAGGCATAATTCTTGCAGCAGATCATCTTGTTGCAGCTGTATTTCTGAGTGAATTGGCAAAGGAAAGGCTCAATGATGCTGCCTTGCACACAAAGCACCAGTTGCTGGGCAGGCTCTTTCTGGATATCGTGATCTGACAGAGTGCTGTCATCCTCCAGCTGTTTGCCTGCAGAAATCGGATGCTGCTAATCAGGCGGGTTGCCCTCCTTGTCTTGGATTTTAGCTTTGACATTATCCGTGGTGTCACTGGACTTGACCTCGATGATGATGGTCCTGTCAGGATCTTCATAGAGATCTGCATCTCTGCATCTGCTGCTTGGCTACCTGTTGAAGAGAAAGGGAGGAGCAATATACACCCAACAAATTATAAACAGTAGTGTTATATTCAGGAGTACCTACTTGTCTCTGTAAGAATGATAGAAATGGATAGTTTTCATTTTCTATTGGGTAACTGTGTCATACTCCCTAATTGCAATAAGCCTGCAACACAGGCTTTCTTCATGTAACATGATTGTCAAGTTCCAAGGTCAATATTAATCTACTAAGGAAATAAATCAAAAATTATGTTTTTCTTGTATACTTTCAAATATGTTCCATAGGCTGTAGGTACTGTCAACCAAAGTGAAGTTGAAGCACATGACATGACTAAGCTTCTTCCTCAAATACTTCTCATGCAGACCTTCTAGGATGANGGTTCTAACTGTTGTTTCTTGACCTGCATACAGGTTTCTCAGGCAGCAGGTAAGGTGGTCTGGTATTCTGATCCCTTTCAGAATTTTTCCAGTTTGTTGTTATCCTCATAATCAAAGACTTTAGCATAATCAATGAAGCAGAAGGAGAATTTTTCTGGAATTCTCTTGCTTTTTCTATGATTCAGTGGATGTTGGCAATTTGATCTCTAGTTCTTCTGCCTTTACTAAATCCAGCTTGAACATCTGGGAGTTTTTGGTTCATGTACTGTTGAAGCCTAACATGGAGAATTTTTAGCATTGCTTTGATATTGTGTGAAATGAATGCAATTGTGTGGTAGTTTGAACATTCTTTGGTATTGTCTTTCTTTGGGACTAGAATGAAAACAGACCTCTTCTAGTCCTGAAGTCACTGCTGAGCTTTCCAAATTTGCTGGCATATTGAGTGCAGCGCACTTTAACAGCATCACCTTTTAGAGTTTGAAATATTTCAGTTGGATTCCATCACCTCCACTAGCTTTGTTCATAGTGATGCTTCCTAAAAGCCCCCTGACTTTACACTCCAGGATGTCTGACTGGAGGTGAGTGATCACATCATAGTGGTTATCTGAGTCATTAAGATCTCTTTTGTATAGTTCTTCTGTGTATTCTTGCCACCTTTTTAAAATATCTTCTGCTTCTGTTATGTCCATACCATTTCTGTCCTTTATTGTGCCCATCCTTGCATGAGATGTTCCCTTAGTATCTCTGATTTTCTTTAAGAGACCTCTAGTCTTTCCCATTCTATTGTTTTCCTCTCTTTCTTTGTGTTGATCAGTTAAGAAGTCTTTCTTATCTCTCCTTGCTCTTTTTTAGAACTCTGAATTCCAATGGGTATATCTATCTATCTTTTTTCTTCGCCTTTCATTTCTCTTCTTTTGTCAGCTATTTGTAAGGTCTTTGCACACAACCATTTTGCCCTTTTGCATTTCTTTTTCTCAGAAATGGTTTTGATCACCAACTCCTGTATGATGTTATGAACCTCCATCCATAGTTCTTCAGGAACTATGTCTATCAGATCTAATCTCTTAATTCATTGTCACTTCCACTGTATAATCGTAAGGAATTTGATTTAGGTCATATCTGAATGGCCTAGTGGTTTTCCCTACTTTCTTCAATTTAAGTCTGAATTTGGCAATAAGGAGTTTGTGATCTGAGCCACAGTCACCTCCTGGTCTTGTTTTTGCTGACTGTATAGAGCTTCTGCATCTTCAGCTGCAAGGAATATAATCAATCTGATTTCAGTATTGACCATATGGCGATGTCCATGTGTAGAATTGTTTCTTGTGTTGTTGGAAGAGGTTGTTTGTTAAGACCAGTGCATTATCTTGGCAAAACTCTGTTAGGTTTGTCCTGTTTCACTTTGTACTCCAAGGCCAAACTTGCCTATTACTCCAGGTATCTCTTTACCTCCCACTTTTGCATTTCAGTCCCCTATGTGTAAAGGACATCTGTTTTTTGGTGTTAGTTTTAGAAGGTCATGTAGGTCATCATAGAACCATTCAACCTCAGCTTCTTCAGCCTTAGTGGTTGGGGCATAGGCTTGGATTGTTGTGATAGTGAATGATTTACCTTGGAAATGGACAGAGATCATTCTGTTGTTTTGGAGATTGCACCCAAGTAATCCATTTTGGACTCTTTTGTTGACTGTGGAAGCTACTCCATTCTTCTAAGGTATTCTTGCCCACAGTAGTAGATATAATGGTCATCTGAATTAAATTAACCCATTCCAGTCCATTTTAGTTTGCTGATTCCTAAAACATCAGTGTTCACTCTTGCCATCTCCTGTTTGACCACTTGCAATTTACCTTAATTCATGGACCTAACATTCCAGGTTCTTATACCATATTGATCTTTACAGCTTCAGGCTTTACTTTCCCCACCAGACACAGCCACAATTGGGCATTGTTTTCGCTTTGGCTCAACCTCTTCATTCCTTCTAGTTTCCTCTCTTCTCCGGTAGCATATTTGGCACCTACTGACCTGGGGAGTTCATCTCTCAGTGTCATATCTCTTTGTCTTTTCATTACTATTCATGGGGTTCGACCATGTTTTGTCAGAACTCTCCATCATGACCCATCTGGGTTGGGTAGCGCTACATGGCATGGCCCAGTTTCATTGAGTTAGACAAGGCTGTTATCCATGTGATCAGTTTGGTTAGTTTTCTGTGATTGTGGTTTTCATTGTCTGCCTTCTGATGGATGAGGATAAAAGACTTGTAGAAGCTTCCTAAAGGGAGAGACTGGCTCTGGGGTTAGCTGAATCTTGCTCTGATGGGCAGTCCCAGGCTGAGTAAATCTTTAATCCAATTTTATAATGATGGGTGGAGTTGTGTTCCTTCCCTGTAGTTTTGCCTGAGGTCAAACTGTCATAAGGGTAATGGCAACCTTCTTCAAAAGGACTTAGGCCAGGACTGTTGTATTCAGTGCCCCTGACTGTGGACCCATGCCTCCACTGGAGACTCCCAGATACTCGCAGGCAAGTCTGGCTCAGTCTCTTGTGGGGTCATTGCTCCTCTCTCCTGTGTCATGGTGTGCACAAGGTTTTGTTGTGCTCTCCAAGAGTTTGTTTCCTCAGTCCTGTGTAAGTTGTGTAATTAAATGCCACTGGCCTTCAAAGTCAGATTCCCTGGGGATTCTCAGTCCCTGTGCTGGATCTCCAGCTTGGGAAATCTGTTGTGTGCCCTAGAACTTTTGCAAAAGTGCAAGAACTCCTTTGGTATAATTGTTCTCCTGTTTGTGGGTCATCTGCTCAGTGGTTCTATGGTTGGGCTGATGGCAACCTCCTCCAAGAGGACTAATGCCACACTCTGCCTCCTAGGTCTGCTGCAACCAGAACCTGGTCCCTGCCACAGGCCACTGCTGACCCATGCCTCTGCAGGAGACGCTAAAACACTCAAAGACAGGTCTGGCTCAGTCTTTTGTGGGTGTCACTGCTCCTTGCCCTGAGTCCTGGTGTGCACAAGGGTTTTGTTTGCACCCTCTGAGCATCTGTGGTGGGTATGAAGTTTGATTTTAAATGTGATTTTGCCCCCTCCTACCATCTTTTTGGGGCTTTTCCTTTGCCCTTGGGTGTGGGGTATCTTTTTTTGGTGGGATTCAGTTTTCTCCTGTCGATGGTTGTTCAGCAGCGATTTTGATGTTCTTGCAGGAGAAGATGAACACATGTCCTACTCTACCATCTTATTTATGTTGTCAGGCCTTGGGATGACATTATCTAACTTCAGCAAATGATCAGTCTAGTTGCTATATTGAAAATAGACTGTAGAAAACAAATTTATTATGAGGTTATCAAATTAATCCAAGTTATCCATACTAGGGATGCATGACAGGCTACTTATTACACAGCAGTAGTGGAAAGTAAGTTTAAGCTATGGATATACTTTAAAAGTAAACACAAAAGGATTTCTTGATGGATCAGTATGTGTAGGGTGTAAAAAAAAGTAGAGAGGTCAAGATGACTTTCAAATTACTGGCTTGAGCACCTAAGAATATTAAAATCTTATTTGGGATCTTAAGATTGAGTAGTTATAGGGGAGAAAAATCAAGAGTCCAATTTTGACCAGTGTACACTTGAGAGGTCTTACTGGCCATCAAAGTAGGGAGGTTGAATAGGTAGCTGGATATGTGAATCTGGACTACAAACCTAGATATATGAGTCATATAAAAGTGGAACTAGAGATATTTATGTGAGACATATGCAGTATTAAAGACCATGAGAGTGCTTGTCAAGGGAGTGAGTGTGATCACAGTACAGACTAGTCCACTCTGCCCTGGAGCACTCCAACATTAACTCGTGGAATCTTCAAGATATCTTGGCATAAATCTGCGACTCTTTCAGACAGAACATGAACATCACTGATTTGTATAAGATCCTCATTTTACTTATGAACAAATTGAAAAACAGAAGCATAAGTTTATCCAACAGTTTATCCACTGTCAGAGAGCTAAGATTAAATGCCCCAGTTATCTGACTAATAATTAAAATTCCCTCTACTTGTAAAGCAAGAGGGAATAAGGCAGTAAGTGTTTCTTCAAATACCCAAAGAATAGATGTCTGTGCTTATTAAATATTTAATTATAGTCTTTCCTGTGCTTTAATTAAGCACAGACTTTGAAAACTTTTGGTGAAGGACTCAGGCTGCTACTGCTGCTAAGTCACTTCAGTCACGTCCAACTCTGCAACCCCATAGATGGCAGCCCACGATCATAGTCCTATGTAAATTCAAAACTATCAGATTGAGGGAGTGTGATGTGTGTGTATTCAGTGTCTTTCATCACACATTACCATTTCTTGTTAGTAACAAAACAAGAGAGAAAATAAAATTATGTTGTAATATCAGAGAAAACAACATACACAAATGCATAGTCAGTAATGGTCTATTTGAATTTTATAGAAATATTTACTGATCTTCTGGTAGACTCATGCTTTAAGTCCTGAATCCTCCTTTTATATATTAGATGAAAACATTCTGCTATAAAGTACTTTATCTTTGAATACAAAGATAAAACTCTTCAGAAAAAATAACATTTTATATTTATATGGAAGCTTTTATAATAAAAATATTTCCCTCACTTATAAATAACATCATTTTACATACTGTCGGATTTCAGCTGTTATCAAGACACTTAGCATCACCACCAGGCAATAATTTTCAGACTTTTGTTTTTTAAAATAATGCCATATCCTATTTGGTATCCTACCTAATAGGGGAGAAAACTAAACACACTCCTATCAGCAAAGGAGAAAATTTATTGACGTCTCAGGTTCATGGGGCTTGGGTAGGAGGCCATTTTGCAGGCAAAGGAGAAGATGGTGGAGGGGCCTTATTTGATCTTCTTGAAGTGCAGGTTATTGGTGTGGCCACACTTCTTGTGGCAGTGGACAGCATGGGGGTGTAGACAGGCATAATTCTTGCAGCAGATCATCTTGTTGCAGCTGTATTTCTGAGTGAATTGGCAAAGGAAAGGCTCAATGATGCTGCCTTGCACACAAAGCACCAGTTGCTGGGCAGGCTCTTTCTGGATATCGTGATCTGACAGAGTGCTGTCATCCTCCAGCTGTTTGCCTGCAGAAATCGGATGCTGCTAATCAGGAGGGTTGCCCTCCTTGTCTTGGATTTTAGCTTTGACATTATCCGTGGTGTCACTGGACTTGACCTCGATGATGATGGTCCTGTCAGGATCTTCATAGAGATCTGCATCTCTGCATCTGCTGCTTGGCTACCTGTTGAAGAGAAAGGGAGGAGCAATATACACCCAACAAATTATAAACAGTAGTGTTATATTCAGGAGTACCTACTTGTCTCTGTAAGAATGATAGAAATGGATAGTTTTCATTTTCTATTGGGTAACTGTGTCATACTCCCTAATTGCAATAAGCCTGCAACACAGGCTTTCTTCATGTAACGTGATTGTCAAGTTCCAAGGTCAATATTAATCTACTAAGGAAATAAATCAAAAATTATGTTTTTCTTGTATACTTTCAAATATGTTCCATAGGCTGTAGGTACTGTCAACCAAAGTGAAGTTGAAGCACATGACATGACTAAGCTTCTTCCTCAAATACTTCTCATGCAGACCTTCTAGGATGAAAATATTATTTTCCTTGTTTTACAGATAAAAGCAATGAGGATAATAAAATATAAATAATTTAGTTGTCTTTTTAAAATTACATAGTATAGGTAGTATAGAAAAAAAGAGTCTCTCTGGGTATTTAACTCATCTTGTCCTTTGCACTTATTCTTTTTTTTTTCAATTCTGAATGTTTTCATTTAGTCCTATCATTTATATTATGAACATATTTTTGAAATTTAACATTGTGTCTGTGTATGTATGTATGTGTGTGGGTATGTGTGAGAGAGAGACAAACAATAGATTGAGCTCATGTGCCTTTAATTTTTTGTTAGTTTCTTTAATATTAATAAAAATTTAGATACCTCTTAGATTAAAATCCTCATAATTTGTTAAATGGGTCAAAATTACTTGTCAAAGGTAACTTTACTAATATATTTACTGGCATATACAAAGCTTTCCTTATTGTATTGTACTATATATTTCTTTGTCTCTCTATGATGAATTTGGGTTTCACAGATGGCACTAGTGGTGTAGAGACCCTGCCTGCCACTGCAGGAGACATAAGAGAAGCAGATTCGATCCCTGGGTTGGGGTGATCCCTTGGAGGAAATGGCAACCCACTCCAGTATTCTTGCCTGGAGAATCTCATGGACAGAGGAGCCTAATGGGCTATAGTCCACGGGATTGCACAGACTTGGACATGACTGAAAATGACTTAGTGCGCACACATAATGAATTCATTTTTAAGGACTAGACTTATAAACCTAGAGTACTCTGTTTGAAATCTAAAACAAGAATGTGAATAAAAGCCATTTTTTCTGTTCAAAAAAGTAAGAAAATTCAAGATGGGAAAGAACAGGCAGGAGAGTGCTAAAACATAAGAAAAAGCAGTAGATCATAGTCATTATTTCAGATGACCAAAAAATATGGTAAAAATATAAAGTAAATCTTTTACATTTACTTTTAGAGAAACTTTTATTATTTCTAACTTCCCTGAATTTCTCTGGCATTTTATTTCACCAGTATCATAACATTCATATATACTTTAATACAATTATATATATATTAAATTCCTTTAGATAGCTAAATTGCCTTCAAGTCAACTTGTATACCAAATCACTCACCATATTGTACAGCTGTTTTTTGTATAAAGTAGGAATTCAGTATTGTCTGATGTTGTTCTTAATAATTTTGAAAATGAAAGAGTAAGTGAATGAATTTATCAGTGAGCTAATAGCTCCCACCAAGTGTCAATAGTGGTACATGGTTAATAATTGACTATTACTGATTGAAGATTGCCAGCCTCAGCTGGGGCTCAGAGACACTGGATAGTTCTGTGTTACTTTCTACCATGCCTTTCAATTAATTGTCCAACTTCCCCAAGCCTCTATTATATGGTGAATATTAAAGCCAATAAACTGGAACGTTCTTAACTATCTTACTTTCCCTCTATAGTCACAGTTTTTAGTACCATCTTTCATTGTGTGAGTGCATACGTATACTTCAATGTAGTTATTGTGTTAATAGACAATTGTCCATTTCCTTATGTTCATATCTCATATAGGTATAGCACAGTTGTAGTATGGACATTCTTATATCTTCTCCAGCGTTCTTGGGCATGAGTTTAACTAGGCCATAGAGAGAAGGCAATGGTACCCCACTCCAGTACTCTTGTCTGGAAAATCCCATGGACAGAGGAGCCTGGTGGGCTGCAGTCCATGGGGGTCACAAAGAGTCGGACACGACTGAGTGAATTCACTTTCACTTTTCACTTTCATGCATTGGAGAAGGAAATGGTAACCCACTCCAGTGTTCTTGCCTGAAGAATACCAGGGACAGGGGAGCTTTGTGGGCTGCCATCTATGGGGACACACACAGTCAGACACGACTGAAGCAATTTGGCAGCAGCAGCAGCATACCTAGCAAAGAGTTGGACATGACTTAGCAACTGAACAACAGCAGATAGCTGGCAGTTGGATTTCTGGGTCAGAGGATATGCACAACTTCAGCTTTGTTGGATAATGCCACGTGGTTTTCCAATACAACTGAACCAGTTTGCATTCCTACCAATGGAATGTAAATCATCAAATTGCTTTTCATCTTTACCAATATTTGATGGTATCTAATAATTTGTGNCACAACTTCAGCTTTGTTAGATAATGCCACGTGGTTTTCCAATACAACTGAACCAGTTTGCATTCCTACCAATGGAATATAAATCATCAAATTGCTTTTCATCTTTACCAATATTTGATGGTATCTAATAATTTGTGAATTTTACCAATCTTGTGTGGAAATTATCTTCTCTACTTTAAGTATGCAGTCTCCTGATTGCTAATGAAGGGCAGTATTTAAAAAGAAAAAAAAATACCCATTGATAATTCTGATTTCATCCTTTGTAGAGAAACTGTTCATAATTTTCTTCTGTCTTTTATTGCTATGCTGACATTCTTTATATAATCTTGATACTTAGCCTTTGTCAGTTTTAAATGTAAATATATTTTGGCGTTTCTCTTTTGTGTACTCATTTACTTCAGGGTTGTTTTGATGAATAATTTTTAAATTTTAATTTAGTTCAGTGTTTAGCAATTCTCTTCCATTATCATATTATCCGTAACTTGTCAAATCATGCCCTCTATTAGTTTAGGTAGTTATACATGACTCTTGGTATTTGATAAGGCAAATAATTCCCACATTTTCCCACTTCATTTAATGATCACAAAATTGTCCTTATATTCCAAGTTAAAATTATTCTTTTTCAACTTGGATTTCTATTATTAATCTTTTAAGCTCTTTAGATTTAAAGAGCTAAATATAAACTAAATTACCATAAACATGGCATATTTTTCTATATTTTGTTTGACAATATTTGTTCCAGGTTTGTTCCATCTATTTTGCCAATGAGCTTGAGAACCAGGTTGAATTATCAAGGTTATTCTGGCCTCATAATTGGTTTCTTTCTCTCTCTCTCTTCTTTCTCTTTCCAATTATCTGGGGGAAAAGGAGGTTTGTTTATTTCTTAAGTATGTAGAAGAATTCAACAGGGAAATATCTAGGACTTTAATTTGTTATTTTTTTTTCCTAATTTCATGAGATGCCTGCTTAACCCATTTTTTGTTAATCTTTCTTTTTTTGTGATGCTTCCCTCTTGGCTCAGGTTGTAAAGAATCTACCTGCAATGCAGGGGACTTCGTTTTGATACCTGGGTTGAAAATATCCCCTGGAGAAGGGAACGTCTACCCNATTTCATGAGATGCCTGCTTAACCCACTTTTTGTTAATCTTTCTTTTTTTGTGATGCTTCCCTCTTGGCTCAGGTTGTAAAGAATCTACCTGCAATGCAGGGGACTTCGTTTTGATACCTGGGTTGAAAATATCCCCTGGAGAAGGGAATGTCTACCCATCCAGAATTCTAGCCTGGAGAAGCCCATGGACTGGGAAGCCTGGTATTCTGCAATCCGTGGGGTCACAGAGAGTTGGCCACGACTGAGAAACTAACACTACACTACTAACACTTTTCTTTTTTTGTAATATGTAGATTGTAAGCAGCAAGACCTGAAGCACATATTTTCTTTGTAAGAAAGTTGGTTTATTTTTTTCAACTATAGGTTTTAATTTCTTTATGAAACAACATCTTTTAGACTATGTATTTCCTTCTATGTATGACTTTTGCTACATCCATCGTGTTTTGAAATATCTTTTTGAGTGAAAATGTCTTTTAATTCCGTAGTGCTTTACAATTCCCAAAAGTTTCACACATATGATTACATGCTATGTTGCCCCTCCCTCCTTCCTTCTCTGCATTGGTAACCACTACTGTTCTCTATGTCTGTTTTTTTTTTATTNGAGCTTCAGCATCAGCCCTTCTAATGAATGTTCAGGGCTGATTTACTTTAGGAAGGACTGGCTTGATCTCCTTGCTGTTCAAGGGACTCTCAAGAGTCTTTTCCAACAGCACAGTTGAAAAGCATCAATTCTTCAGCACTGAACCTTCTTTATGATCTACCTCTCAAACCATACATGACCATTGGAAAAGCCATATCTTTGACTAGTTGGACTTTGGTGGCGAAGTGATGTCTCTGTTTTTTAACTCAGTAAGTTTGTCATAGCTTTACTTCCAAGGAGCGAACATCTTTTAATTTTATGGCTGCACTCACTATCCACAGTGGTTTGGGAGCCCAGGTTAAAAAAAAAAAAAATCTGCCACTGTTTCCACTTTTTCCCTTTCTGTTTGCCTTGAAGTGATGGGAATGGATGCCATGATCTTAGCTTTTTCAATGTGGAGTTTTGAGCCAAGTTTTTCACTCTTGTCTTTCATTGTCATCAAGAGGCATTTTCNGTTTCCACTTTTTCCCTTTCTGTTTGCCTTGAAGTGATGGGAATGGATGCCATGATCTTAGCTTTTTCAATGTGGAGTTTTGAGCCAAGTTTTTCACTCTTGTCTTTCATTGTCATCAAGAGGCATTTTCTGCCATTTGAGTGGTATCTTCTACATATCTGAGGTTGTTTATACTTCTCCAAGAAATCTTGATCCCAGCTTGTGATTTCTCCATTCCACCATTTTGCATGATGTACTCTGCGTAGAAGTAAAATAAGCAGGGTGACAATATACAGCCTTGGTATATTCCTTTCCCAATTTTGAACTAGTCCATTGTCCCAAGTCTGGTTCTAACTGTTGCTTCTTGTCCTTCATATAGATTTCTCAGGAGACAGATAAAGTGGTTATTATCCCTATCACTTTAAGAGTTTTCCATAGTTTCTTGTGATCCATACAGTCAAAGGCTATATGTAGTCACTGAAGCAAAATTAGATGTTTTTATGCAATTCCCTTGCTGTTTCTATGATCCAGCAGATGTTCCGAGTTTTACCTCTGGTTCCTCTGCCTTTTCTAATCTCAGCTTTTACACCTGGAAATTCTTGGTTCATGTGGTACTGAAGCCTAGTTTGAAGCATTTTGAATGAAACCTTACTAACATGTGAAATGACCCCAACTGTACAGTAGTTTGAACATTCTTTGGCATTGCCTTTCTTTGAGAGTAGAATGAAAACTAACCTTTTCCACTCCTGTGGCTATGGCTGAGTTTTCCAAATTTGCTAACATGTTTGCAGCATTTTAATAGCATTATCTTTTAGGATTTGAAATAGCTCAGCTGGAATTCCATCACCTCCACTATCGTTGCCCATAGTAATGCTTCCTAATGCCCACTTGACTTCACAATCCAGGATATCTGGCTCTAGGTGAGTGACATCATCATCGTGGTTGTCTAGGTCATTAAGACTTTCTTCTATGTATTCTTGCCACTACTTCTTAATCTCTTCTGCTTCTGTTAGGTCCATACCATTTCTGTCCTTATCATGCCCATTCTTGCCTGAAACATTCCCTTGATATCTCCAATTTTCTTGAAAAGATGTCTAGTCTCCCCTTTCGTTGTTTTCCTCTATTTCTTTGCTTTGTTTACTTAAGAAGGTCTATTTTTCTCTCCTTGCTCTTCTCATTCAACATATAACATTCTCAGTAGTATTTCTAAAGTCTAATTTGCTTGACATTTGTATAGTTGAAACAACTTTATTTTCGGTAGTGTCAGTTATCTCATTTTTCTTTCAAACATTCTGGGTTCTGATATTCATGATATGTCTTTCATAAGCAGTGTATTTTTAAAGCCAATGAGGTAGTTGACATATATGTTAAATAATTATTCATATATCTGATTTAAATCTACAATTTTACTCCTTTTTTTCTAATTTTATAACATTTTCTATGTTCCTTTTCTCTGTCTTCTTATCCTCTACTAAGTTAATATTTTTAATTTTATCCTTTCATTTTCCTTTTTAACTCAATAATTATATATCCTTTTACTCTTGTTTTTGTGGTTACTCTAGAGATTACCACATTCACTCTTGATTTGTTAGATTTTGAAGTGAATTAACTTTTTGACCCCATGGACTGTAGCCCATCAGGCTCTTTGTCCATGGGATTTTTCAGGCAAAAATACTATAGTGGGTTGCCATTTCCTCCTCCAGGGGAATCTTCCTGATCCAGGGATGAAACCTATGTCTCCTAAATTTCAGGCAAATTTTTTAACCTTTATAATTACCTACTAATATTCTTACCAAGTAGTTTATTTCATGAATACTAATCCTAGTTATTTTAAAGTCTTTATTTGATAATTCTAATATGTTTTTTCTCTTGTTAGTCTGTTTTTTTGTTATTCCTCATTTAAAATAGGAAAAAAAAAACTTTAAAAATTCATAGAGAATTCNAACCTTTATAATTACCTACTAATATTCTTACCAAGTAGTTTATTTCATGAATACTAATCCTAGTTATTTTAAAGTCTTTATTTGATAATTCTAATATGTTTTTTCTCTTGTTAGTCTGTTTTTTTGTTATTCCTCATTTAAAATAGGAAAAAAAACTTTAAAAAATTCATAGAGAATTCACTCTTAATTTTGGGTAGCAGTTGATACAGGCATATACCTTTCCCTCTAAGTGAAACCAAGGGTTGAAATGATTTGAAGGTCAGCTTAAATCTTCATCTATTTTTGGTCTATCCCTACTCATGGTGAGAACTGTCAGATTTTCCAACTGAGGGATTTTTCCAGGGACTATTTTCCTTTGGTAACTGAAGTTCAGAATTTGTTATATATTTCTTCATGAGATTTCTATTCTCAATCCACCATCAACCTTTTTAAAACTGGCAAATACCTCAAGGGAAGAAGCTCTGCTAGATTTTGGGAGCACCTCTCTGTAATTCCCTTCTGTTCAAGTCTCTGCTGTCTTGAAATGTATGTAACAAAAATATTTCAATTAATCAAGTATATTGCTTAAATATTTTAGCCAGTTTTTTAAACATTACTTTTTATTTGTTTTATGGGAGAATATTTCTTCAACAACAAGACATCCATATTTATCTTGAATGTCTCCAATATTATTACCCACTTTCTACTAAACCTGAGCTTTGTCTATTTGGCATTCATGCTCCACCAGTGCATGGCAGTTAACACTGCATTTACTGGTTACTGCAAATGCCATCAAGTTGAAAAACAGTTGAAGTAACAATCTATTTTTCACAGTTTTTCTTAATTTTTTCCTTAAAAATATTTATTATATCTTCATTCATTGATGAATTTAGCATTTTGTAGTATATATTTTCCCTAGCTTATTTTTCCTGATCCCTCCTGGCAAGGGATTGTCAAGGTATACTTGTCATACAGCTGCAAACAATGAACAAGTATACTAATTACTTTATAAACAATATATAAAAAATGATTACTCTGAAATAGTAAAATAATAGCTAAATATTATTCAAACTATTTATATTTGTGGAGATATTTCTGGGCTTAAGTGAGGAAGTGACTTGTATAAAATTATGAAATTATAAAAGTATTAAAGCAATCTGTTAATTCCAGATTTATATGTCCAATCTACTGAGTATGGAGATTTAACTTAATAATTCACCTTCTTAATATATTTGGCTTTCTTTCAAATATGTGGTCATCTTTTTAGTATTGCTACTTATTAATGTTTTCTTTTTTATGTTCTATTTAAGTGCTTATTTTTATTTCGCCTCTAAAGACTCCAATATATGAGAGTTGTATAGATCTAATTCTCCTTTTTATTTCTACTGGGCTTCATTCTTGCTAATATATTTTTCTTTGATTTTTCACTATTCAGTTGTGCTCTCAATCATTTGATTNTATGTTCTATTTAAGTGCTTATTTTTATTTCGCCTCTAAAGACTCCAATATATGAGAGTTGTATAGATCTAATTCTCCTTTTTATTTCTACTGGGCTTCATTCTTGCTAATATATTTTTCTTTGATTTTGCACTATTCAGTTGTGCTCTCAATCATTTGATTTTTTGTCAATTGTAATATTTTATGGTCTAGTTTGATTTGTCTTCCTCCAGTGAGGATTTGAATATGCTTCATTCAGATAAATCATGTCACTAACATCCAAGAACCCTTTAAATTAGATTTTAGTTCCACTTATTTTCATAGCACCCACAGTGAATTTGGGCAGCTGAGTCCTTTGAAGGCAGGCCTTTAATCATGGATTCACAGATGAAATTTCTACATCCTTTCATAAGTATAAGAAAAAAGGAAATAATGAATATTTTTATTTTTCATTGAAAATTTACTGATATAAGGTAATAAAAAGACATACTGGAATTGTAAAAGTAGAGAGAGATAAGAAAAATGTGTGAAGCAAAGTTAACTGTCTTAAAGGCAATATAATCATAGGACGTTTCTGTTCTAAATATTTTCTCTGAAAATACTACATGAAAAATGCTTCATTGTTTATGGAACCAATAAAAATTAAGATTTCAGATGCATGTTACACTCTGCTCCATAGTGTCCATTCCTAACAGAGATATGACACTAGGCAATAGCCACTTCTGTTTTTTGAGATTCTTTAAACATAAACATGTATAGAGAAATCAGCTTCTCAGGTGACACTAGTGGTAAAGAACCTGTTTGTCAATGCAGGAGACATAAGAGATGAGAGTTGATCCCTGGGTTGGGACTGAAGTGACTTGGCACACACACAGAACATAGAGAAATATATAAATGAAAATTTGCATATATGAAACATGTAGAAATGTAAATTATTGCAGGAAAAAGAAAGTACTTGACATGAACTATTAAACTGGTTTTAAATATAAAAGGTTACAAATACAACAAATATTGACAAACATTTAATTAACAAATCTAATTTAGAATGTCATTTTGGTTAGTTTTCATTTACATTTGCATTATTGAGGCTGTAATGTCCTTAAATTTAATTATGTCAAATGAGACAAAGTGCCTTATATATATAGGAAAAATAAACTTTATAATAGCAAAGTCATTTAATATTCTTCAAATTCACTGTAGAAATACTGTTTTATCTTTTAACAGTCTTTTTCCTTAACTAACAACATATAACCTTTATATCTTACAAGATATAGAAATCTGTCAAGAAACCCAACAGNTATATATATAGGAAAAATAAACTTTATAATAGCAAAGTCATTTAATATTCTTCAAATTCACTGTAGAAATACTGTTTTATCTTTTAACAGTCTTTTTCCTTAACTAACAACATATAACCTTTATATCTTACAAGATATAGAAATCTGTCAAGAAACCCAACAGGTTGCTTCAAAGTAAAAGTCCTGGAATCAGAGATAAAATGGGACTCATCATAAACTCATTGAAAATAGTTTTCTATAAAATGAATTTTAATTCACAGGCAGTTGTTACATAAGCTTTGGCCATTCACCCACCGGCTGCAGATCTCCCCTTCTTTGTTTAGTAAAGAACAGATATTGATTGAGATTTGAAGAATGTCACTGAATAACAAAATTCTATTTCTTGCTTGTAAAAAGTATTGTACATAGGTATCTTAAAATTCCATGGCTGATAAGTTGGGGGGAAAAAAAGACTAATGAGTTTATTTACTTCAGCATCTGTTTGAGAAAGGCTAGAATAAATTTTAAAAATTAGGATATATACTTTTTTTTTTTTACTTTCACTAAGTGTTAAATTGAGAGATTCAAGGAAATATATAGAACCTTATCTGAGTAGTCAGATTATAGATAGCTATAGATATTTATTGCTTTCTGGCAGCAAAGATATACTGTTTTTAGGATAAAACTCAAAGAAAGGAATGTATTTTATTTACCTGACTTAAGGATGAATTTCAAATGTAAAAACTTGGCTCAGCTCTTTAAAGGTAAGCTAGCTACTAAAAATATGCTTCTTTCATGCATAATATGTTAGAATATAGAGAGAGCTTAAAAAATAAAAATGGAAACTGAACTTTCAACATGTTTTTATGCTAAATGCTTCCCAGAAATTTGTGAAAAAGAGCAGATGATAGTTATATTTAATTAAAGCACTACTAGAATTTTGTCTCTTGTTGGAATACTTCCAATCTTTTCAGAATTTATGTATTTCACATCAATTATTTTAAGGCAATATTAAATCTAGAGTAAAACTAAAGCTTATTTTTCTTAGCCAAATTAGAAAAACTTCTAATTTATTGGTGTTTTTAAAACCAAAGTATTATGCATAATTTTTTTCTCTAAAGAAGTAAAATTCTGTTTTAAAAATTCATAGGCATTATTTATAACATAGTTTCAAAGCACAATGGATATATCAATTATATATACAAGTTGTACAGGAACATGTTGATTAACATTCAGTAATAATATTTGATGGAGCAAGAAGTAATTGTTAGGATAGAGCATTCTATAAACATTAAAAGAATGGAAAATTGTATATTCAATCAATAGTAATCAAGAGAAAGGGCTTCCTGGTGGCTCAGTGGTAAAGAATCCAACTTCAGTGCAGGGGACATGGGTTGGATCCCTGGGTCAGGAAGTTCCCCTGGAGAAGAAAATGGCAACTCCATTGCCTGGGAAATCCTGTGGACAGAGGAGCCTGGCAGGAATCCATGGGGTTGCAAAAAAGTCAGACACAACTTAGAAACTGAGTAACAACAATAAAGAGAGTATGATTTATTAAAGTGAGCAATAATATAAATTAGCAGCAAACCTCATTAACATTTAATTTTTTGAGGTAGTGATGATAAATAGCAACTGAAGTAGAATGTATATAGTCATAATTTCAAATGAAGGTACAAGAGCAATGTTTAGTTATATAAACTATTATAAGAAAAAACAAACACTGAAATTTAAAACATATTAGCAATTAAATCACCCCTACTAAATAACAGCCCCCCAAAAAACTATAGCATACAATAGAATGAATTAAATGCCTCAAAGCATGTGGGGATATGGAGACACTCTAAGAAGCTCAAATACTTATCATAGATGTAGCTTTTAAAAGGTAAAAATAAATGTTAAAAAGTTGGTCCAATTTAGGAAATTTCTTTAAGAAATTAAAGAGAAAGAAAAGGCATCTTGGAAGATAAGACTAACATAGAGGTAAAGCAAAGAATAAAATTAAAAATAACGCTGGAAAATAACCAAGAGAATGAACAAAAATAAAGAAGTGATATTTGTCTGAATTACTTCACCTAGTATGATAATCTTTAGGTCCATCCATATTGCTGCAAATGGCCTTATTTCACTTTTTCATTGTCTGAGTAATAATAGTTCATTGCCTAATGTGCCACATCTTCTTTATCTGTTTCTCTGTTGATAGACATTTAAGTTACTTCCCTGTCTTGACTATTGTAAATGGAGCGGCAATGAACATTGGAGTGCATATATCATTTGAAACCATGTTTTTCTCTAGATAAACACCCAAGAATGGTATTGCTGGGTCATATGGTAACTCTGTTTTTAGTATTTTGAGGACCTCCATAGTGTTCTCCATAGTGGCTGTACCAATTTACATTCCTACCAACAGTGTGGGAAGAGTTCCCTTTTCTCCACACCTCTCCAGCATATGTTGTTTTATAGACATTTTGAGGCTGGCCATTCTGACTGGTGTGAGGTGCTACCTCATTGTGGTTTTGATTTGCATTTCTCTGGTAATTAGGAATGTTGAGCATCTTTTCATGTGCCTCTTGTCCATCTGTATGTCTTCCTTGGAGAAATTTCTGTTTGAACTTCTGGCCGTTTTCTGATAGGGTTGTTTAATTGATATTAAGCCACATGAGCTGTTTGTATATTTTGGAGATTAATCCCTTGTTGATTACATTGTTGGTAAATATTTTCTAGCATTCTGTGAGTTATCTTTTTGTTTTTGTATATGGTTCCATTTGTTTGTTTTAACTAGATTCCATTCATTTACTTTTGTTTTTATTTTTGCTACTTTTGTAGATGGCCTAAAAAAGATCAGTCCAGTTGTTCAGTCTTGTCCGACTCTTTACGAGCACTGCTGTAATTTATGTCAAGCCTTGGTTTCCCTGTAAGAGTTTTATAGTATCCGATATTACATATAGGTCTTTAATTCACTTTGAGTTCATTTTTGAACATGGTGTTAAAGAATATTCTAATTCCATTTGTTAACATTTAGCTGTCCAGTTTTCCCAGGACTGTTTATTGAAGAGTCTGCCTTTTCTCCAGTGTATACTTTTGCCTCATTTGTCATAGATTAATTGACCACAGATGCATGGGTTTATTTCTGGGTTTTCTGTCCTGTTCCATAGATCTATATTTCTGTTTTTCTGCCAGTATCATACTATTTTGATGACTGTAGATTTGTAGTGTAGTCTTAAGTCAGAATTTTTTTGACATTTATTGCTCAAGTCATCCTGTCCCACCTGGATTCTTGTGTCTCCTCTACAGTCTCTCATGGATATTAACATGAGAAAAAGTTTCACACTCAGTACACTCATGTGAATCCATTTATACATTTATTTTCTGTACTTCTTGGTCTTTAATTAATTTCACTTTCCAGGGCCTTAATCTACTAGCCATGACAATCAATTTATTCTTACTTCAGGCCAATATTCCTTCCCAAGAAATATACATGCAAGAGTACTTCCCAAAGCTCATTAGCCTGGGTACTTTTCTATCATCATTCACTATTATAGCTCTCTTTCAATAAGTTTTTTTTGATTTGTACCAGGTTGAACCATTTCTAAACCAATCCTGAGATTTTTCGCATGTACCAGTTGGTTACAGGGAAACCTTCATAAGGATTTCAATGGTAATTGAGGGATATATTTTAGTGTTAACAGGTAGATGAAGTAGAGGCAAGGACTGTATTTAACACTGGAAAGACCCACTCAATCATGATATATTCTTTCTTTAATGCTGGATCCAATTAGCTAACATATTATTGAAGAATTTTAGTCTGTAGAATTATTTCTTGGTCAGGTTTTTTGCTACTTTGGGGGCTTCCCAGGTGGTGCTAGTGGTAAAGAATCTGCCTGCCAGTACAGGAGACACAAGAGGTTTGATCCCTGGGCTGGAAAGATCCCCTGAAGAAGAGAATGGCAACCCACTCCAGTATTCTCACCTAGAAAATATGGACAGAGGAGCATGTAGGCTGCAGTCCTTGGTGTCTCAAAGAGTTGGCCACAACTGAGCATGCACCAACGTCACTTGTTATTCAGATAATGCAGCTACATACGGTGAAATTAGGAGTGCTCTCTTTTGTATTCTGAAGAGTTTGTGGAGAAGTATTCAGTTCAGTTCATTTCAGTTGCTCAGTCATTTCCTACTCTTGGCAATCCCATGGACTGTAGCACTTCAGGCTTCCCTGTGCATCACTAATTCTTAGAGCTTGCTCAGACTCCTGCCTATAAAGTCGCTGATGCCATCCAACAGTCTCATCCTAGGCTGTCCCCTTCTCCTCTTGCTTTCAGTCTTTCCCAGCATCAGGGTCTTTTCCAATGAGTTAGTTCTTCACATCAGGTGGCCAAAGTATTAGAGTTTCAGCTTTAGCATCAGTCCTTCCAAAAAACATTCAGAACTGATTTCCTTCAGGATTGACTGTTTGGATCTCCTTGCAGTCCAAGGGATTCTCAAGAGTCTTCTCCAACACCACAGTTCAAAAGCATCAATTCCTTGGTCCTCAGCTTTCTTCACAGTCCCACTCTCATATCCATACATGACCACTGGAAAAACCA
>SJYW01047729.1:251584-270840 GCA_006410735.1 Raphicerus campestris
TGGCCATTCTGACTGGTGTGAGGTGATACTTCATTGTGGTTTTGATTTGCATTTCTCTGGTAATTAGGAATGTTGAGCATCTTTTCATGTGCCTCTTGGCCATCTTTATGTCTTCCTTGGAGAAATTTCTGTTTGAACTTCTGGCCGTTTTCTGATAGGGTTGTTTTATTGATATTAAGCCACATGAGCTGTTTGTATATTTTGGAGATTAATCCCTTGTTGCTCACATTGTTGGTAAATATTTTCTAGCATTCTGTGAGTTATCTTTTTGTTTTTGTATATGGTTCCATTTGTTTGTTTTAACTAGATTCCATTCATTTACTTTTGTTTTTATTTTCGCTACTTTTGTAGATGGCCTAAAAAAGATCAGTCCAGTTGTTCAGTCTTGTCCGACTCTTTACGAGCACTGCTGTAATTTATGTCAAGCCTTGGTTTCCCTGTAAGAGTTTTATAGTATCCGATATTACATATAGGTCTTTAATTCACTTTGAGTTCATTTTTGAACATGGTGTTAAAGAATATTCTAATTCCATTTGTTAACATTTAGCTGTCCAGTTTTCCCAGGACTGTTTATTGAAGAGTCTGCCTTTTCTCCAGTGTATACTTTTGCCTCATTTGTCATAGATTAATTGACCACAGATGCATGGGTTTATTTCTGGGTTTTCTGTCCTGTTCCATTGATCTATATTTCTGTTCTTCTGCCAGTATCATACTAGTTTGATGACTGTAGATTTGTAGTGTAGTCTTAAGTCAGAATTTTTTTGACATTTATTGCTCAAGTCATCCTGTCCCACCTGGATTCTTGTGTCTCCTCTACAGTCTCTCATGGATATTAACATGAGAAAAAGTTTCACACTCAGTACACTCATGTGAATCCATTTATACATTTATTTTCTGTACTTCTTGGTCTTTAATTAATTTCACTTTCCAGGGCCTTGATCAACTAGCCATGACAATCAATTTATCCTTACTTCAGGCCAATATTCCTTCCCAAGAAATATACATGCAAGAGTACTTCCCAAAGCTCATTAGCCTGGGTACTTTTCTATCATCATTCACTATTATAGCTCTCTTTCAATAAGTTTTTTTTGACTTGTACCAGGTTGAACCATTTCTAAACCAATCCTGAGATTTTTCTCATGTACCAGTTGGTTACAGGGAAATCTTCATAAGGATTTCAATGGTAATTGAGGGATATATTTTAGTGTTAACAGGTAGATGAAGTAGAGGCAAGGACTGTACTTAACACTGGAAAGACCCACTCAATCATGATATATTCTTTCTTTAATGCTGGACCCAATTAGCTAACATATTATTGAAGAATTTTAGTCCGTAGAATTATTTCTTGGTCAGGTTTTTTTCTACTTTGGGGGCTTCCCAGGTGGTGCTAGTGGTAAAGAATCTGCCTGCCAGTACAGGAGACACAAGAGGTTTGATCCCTGGGCTGGAAAGATCCCCTGAAGGAGAGAATGGCAACCCACTCCAGTATTCTCACCTAGAAAATATGGACAGAGGAGCATGTAGGCTGCAGTCCTTGGTGTCTCAAAGAGTTGGACACAACTGAGCATGCACCAACGTCACTTGTTATTCAGATAATGCAGCTACATACGGTGAAATTAGGAGTGCTCTCTTTTGTATTCTGAAGAGTTTGTGGAGAAGTATTCAGTTCAGTTCATTTCAGTTGCTCAGTCGTTTCCTACTCTTGGCAATCCCATGGACTGTAGCACTTCAGGCTTCCCTGTCCATCACTAATTCTTAGAGCTTGCTCAGACTCCTGTCTATAAAGTCGCTGATGCCATCCAACAGTCTCATCCTAGGCTATCCCCTTCTCCTCTTGCCTTCAGTCTTTCCCAGCATCAGGGTATTTTCCAATGAGTTAGTTCTTCACATCAGGTGGCCAAAGTGTTAGAGTTTCAGCTTTAGCATCAGTCCTTCCAAAAAACATTCAGGACTGATTTCCTTCAGGATTGACTGTTTGGATCTCCTTGCAGTCCAAGGGATTCTCAAGAGTCTTCTCCAACACCACAGTTCAAAAGCATCAATTCCTTGGTCCTCAGCTTTCTTCACAGTCCCACTCTCATATCCATACATGACCACTGGAAAAACCATAGCTTGGAATAGATGGACTTGTGTTGACAAAGGAATGTCTCTGTTTTTAATATGCTATCTATATTTGGTCATAGCTTTTCTTATAGGAACAAGAATGTCTTAATTTCATGGCTGCAGTCACTAGCGACAGTGATTTTGGAGCCCAAGAAAATAAAGTCTCTCACTGTTTCCATTGTTCCCCCATCTATTTTCCATGAAGTGATGGGACCAGATGCTATGATCTTAGTTTTCTGAATGTTGAGTTTTAAGCCAGCTTTTTCACTCTTCCTTTCACTTTCATCAAAAGGCTCTTTAGTTCTTTGCTTTCTGCCATAAGAGTGGTGTCATCTGCATATCTGAGGTTACTGATATTTCTCCCAGAAATCTTGATTCCAGCTTGTGCTTCAATCCAGCCCAGCATTTCGCATGATGTACTCTGCATAGAAGTTAAATAAGCAGGGTTACAATATACAGCCTTGACATACTCCTTTTCTGATTGGAACCAGTCTATTGTTCCTTGTTCAGTTCTAACTGCTGCTTCCTGATCTGCATACAGATTTCTCAGAAGGCAGGAGAGGTGGCCTGGTATTCCCATCTCTTTAAGAATGTTCCACAGTTTCTTGTGATGCCTACAGTCAAAGGCTTTGGTGTACTCAATGAAGCAGAGGTAGATGTTTTTCTGGAATTCTCTTGCTTTATCTATGATCCAGTGGATGTTGGCCATTTGATCTCTAATTCCTCTGCCTTTTCTAAATCCAGCTTGAACATCTGGAATTCACGGTTCATGTACTGTTGAAGCCTGGCTTAGAGGATTCTGAGCATTACTTTGCTAGCATGTGAAATGAGTGCAATTGTGTGCTAGTTTGAACATTCTTTGACACAAATTACAAATATAAGGAAAGAGAGATCATCAACACAAACTGACAATAGAGGTATGGTACAAGCCCATGACAATAAACAGATAAATTTACCAAATCACTTGATAAAACTTCCATAGATAACTAAGAAGAAATGAAGAAGCTAATCCGCCCTGTATCTTCTAAAGAAACTGAATCTGTAGTTAAAATCTTTCCCGCAAAGAAAACTCAAGACCACAGAATTGCTGCCCAATATTTAAGGGGATAATAACAGTACTAGTTCTAGAACTAACACCCCCAAAAAGATGTCCTTTTCATTGTAGGGGACTGGGATGTAAAAGTAGCAAGTCAAAAGACACCTGGACTAACAGGCAAATTTGGCCTTGGAGTACAAAATGAAGCAGTGCAAAGGCTAACAGAGTTTTGTGAAGAGAACGCACTGGTCATAGCAAACACTGTCTTCCAACAACATAAAAGACTCTACACACAGTATCACCAGANTCTTGCCTGGAGAATCCCAGGGACAGGGGAGCCTGGTGGGCTGCCGTCTCTGGGGTCGCACAGAGTCGGACACGACTGAGGTAACTTAGCAATAGCAATAGTCCATTGTGTGTATGTACCACAGCTTTCTTATCCCTTCATCTGTTGATGGACATCTAGGTTGTTTTCATGTCCTGGCTATTATAAACAGTGCTGCGATGAACATTGGGGTATACATGTCTCTTTCAGTTCTGGTTTCCTCGGTGTGTATGACCAGCAGTGGGATTGCTAGGTCATAAGGCAGTTCTATTTCCAATTTTTTAAGGAATCTCCACACTGTTCTCCATAGTGGCTGTACTAGTTTGCATTCCCACCAACAGTATAAGAGGGTTCCCTTTTCTCCACACCCTCTCCAGCATTTATTACTCTAGCATTTAGACTTTTGGATCGCAGCCATTCTGACTGGAATGAAATGGTACCTCATTGTGGTTTTGATTTGCATTTCTCTAATAATGAGTGATGCTGAGCATCTTTTCATGTGTTTGTTAGCCATCCGTATGTCTTCTCTGGAGAAATGTCTATTTAGTTATTTGGCCCATTTTTTGATTGGGTCATTTATTTTTCTGGAATTGAGCTGCAGGAGTTCCTTATATATTTTTGAGATTAATGTCTTTAACAACTGGTGCTGGAAAAACTGGTCCACCACTTGTAAAAGAATGAAACTAGAACACTTTCTAACACCATACACAAAAATAAACTCAAAATGGATTAATGATCTAAACATAAGACCAGAAACTATAAAGCTCCTAGAGGAGAACATAGGCAAAACACTCTCCGACATAAATCACAGCAGGATCCTCTATGACCCACCTCCCAGAATATTAGAAATAAAAGCAAAAATAAATAAATGGGACCTAATTAAACCTAAAAGCTTCTGCACAACAAAAGAAACTATAAGCAAGGTGAAAAGACAGTCTTCAGAATGGGAGAAAATAATAGCAAATGAAGCAACTGGAAATGCAGAGTCTTAACCACTGAACTGCAAGGGAAATCTATCAGTCATCTTTTTAATGAAACAATTTTAGCATTTCATTTTAACTCTCATTATCTTTTTACTTACTATTCTTTTAGAAGTTTTTCAGAGTTTCCTTTCTATTTACTTCTTTATTAATCAAAGTGTACCTTAAAATAATTTTATAATACTACTTCATTATAATTTAAACATTTTCAATATACTCTCAATTATTCTCTTGCAACTTTTATGCTATTCTTATTGCACATGTTANAGGGGAGCCTGGTGGGCTGCCGTCTCTGGGGTCGCACAGAGTCGGACACGACTGAGGTAACTTAGCAATAGCAATAGTCCATTGTGTGTATGTACCACAGCTTTCTTATCCCTTCATCTGTTGATGGACATCTAGGTTGTTTTCATGTCCTGGCTATTATAAACAGTGCTGCGATGAACATTGGGGTATACATGTCTCTTTCAGTTCTGGTTTCCTCGGTGTGTATGACCAGCAGTGGGATTGCTAGGTCATAAGGCAGTTCTATTTCCAATTTTTTAAGGAATCTCCACACTGTTCTCCATAGTGGCTGTACTAGTTTGCATTCCCACCAACAGTATAAGAGGGTTCCCTTTTCTCCACACCCTCTCCAGCATTTATTACTCTAGCATTTAGACTTTTGGATCGCAGCCATTCTGACTGGAATGAAATGGTACCTCATTGTGGTTTTGATTTGCATTTCTCTAATAATGAGTGATGCTGAGCATCTTTTCATGTGTTTGTTAGCCATCCGTATGTCTTCTCTGGAGAAATGTCTATTTAGTTATTTGGCCCATTTTTTGATTGGGTCATTTATTTTTCTGGAATTGAGCTGCAGGAGTTCCTTATATATTTTTGAGATTAATGTCTTTAACAACTGGTGCTGGAAAAACTGGTCCACCACTTGTAAAAGAATGAAACTAGAACACTTTCTAACACCATACACAAAAATAAACTCAAAATGGATTAATGATCTAAACATAAGACCAGAAACTATAAAGCTCCTAGAGGAGAACATAGGCAAAACACTCTCCGACATAAATCACAGCAGGATCCTCTGTGACCCACCTCCCAGAATATTAGAAATAAAAGCAAAAATAAATAAATGGGACCTAATTAAACCTAAAAGCTTCTGCACAACAAAAGAAACTATAAGCAAGGTGAAAAGACAGTCTTCAGAATGGGAGAAAATAATAGCAAATGAAGCAACTGGAAATGCAGAGTCTTAACCACTGAACTGCAAGGGAAATCTATCAGTCATCTTTTTAATGAAACAATTTTAGCATTTCATTTTAACTCTCATTATCTTTTTACTTACTATTCTTTTAGAAGTTTTTCAGAGTTTCCTTTCTATTTACTTCTTTATTAATCAAAGTGTACCTTAAAATAATTTTATAATACTACTTCATTATAATTTAAACATTTTCAATATACTCTCAATTATTCTCTTGCAACTTTTATGCTATTCTTATTGCACATGTTAACAATACTTGTGCTTTAAATATACACTGAAGCATGATTATTTACTTTACAAAGTCAGTTATTTTCACAGGTATTGAAAATTAAGAAAAAAGGTCATTTGTAGTTACCCCCACTTATTTCACTTCTAGCACTCTGTGTTTCTTTCTACAGGTCCATGTTTCAATCCAATTTCTAAATGTCTAAAAGAATTTTCAGTAGTATCAATATTTTCTACAGTCCCAAACTGGCAAAAAAAATTCCTTCTATAATCATTCATAAGTGAAAAAATCTATAATCTTTCTCTTTATTTGCCTGTATGTAATACATTTTGTTTCTGTGACTGTCTTAAAGATTTTATCTTTCACTTGGGTGGTGATCAGTGTATATAAATTATGCCTAGATATACTGGGATTATTTGTTTTTTTGTTTTTGGAGTTACTGGAGTTTCTTGGGTCTGTGAGGTTCTTGTTATTAATTTTGTTGAAGTTATTTATAGTATTTCTTTAAATATTTATTTTGCCCTTTTCTCTCTTCTGGGATTTCAGTTCCATTTTTTAGACTATCCGTGAGATCACTGTTTTTTTCTATTGTTGTAATTTTTTATTTCTAGCATTTCCAAATGATTATTTCTTACCATTTCCATCTCTGTTAAAATTACTTTGAAAAGTCTACCTTTTTTGCCAGAGCCCTTAACATGCAAAGCATAGTCATTTTAAAATCTTACATGTAACTGGCATTTCTACACAGTCATCTTGAATCCCTTTCATATTTCTAAATATTGCTCAAGGTTTGATGTATGTGTGTATATTTATATTGCATATATATGTGTATGTATACTATGTATATATGTGTATATACATATGTGTATATATTTGCATTCTTATAGAAAAATTAAAATGAATACTCAGAATTAGTGTTGATTATTAATGGTATCAACAAATTTAAACAGCCTATAAATATTATAATCATGAAGCAGTTAAGTACAAATAAAATCTCAGTTAGTCTCAATACTCTGATTTATGTAAAGCCAAAAACCAATCATATGTGGAATTATGAAGTGGCCACTATATATCTACTTAATCTGATTTTAAATTGACAACACTGTCATCTATTAACTTTAGGAGAAAATAATGAAACATATCAGCAAGCATTATTGGTCTGAAATCTATTTATATAGTTTTGCCTTCTGGTTATGGATTATAAATAAGATATTTAACTGCAAAATGAACTTTAATAAGTCAAATATGTTTGATTTGATTATGAACCTTGATTTAAACCAGTTTCCTAGTGATGAATTCACCACACATTTTATATTTTTCTGACTTAATTGGGGAAAGTAAAATTGCTCCCAATATTGGAATCAGACTTCCTTCTGAAGGATACAACATTTGTGGCAGTTCTTTATCTCAATTACCAGAGAAACATTCTGGCAGAGAATATGTTTACAATTCCATTTTTATGACACAAAATACTAAATGTTATCTTTAAACGTACAGCCTTAAGCTTGAAAGATTATGCTTTATCTTTCATACAAGTCTGAAAAGATTAAGATGAAACCTTTTATTCTTTAGCATATTTCCTATCTAGTATATATGACCAGTGAAATTTGAAAGCAGTAGCATGTTAGTAATATTCTGTTTTGAATTTTAGAATTAAATCTTCAAGTAGTTTTTGCATTTTTCTTTAAGGTCATCTAACAATATCCAGGGAGCTTAATACTCCAGAGTCAAATATTTAATTCTACTATAGTACTTTGCAATTGACCTTAAGTATACCACTTACCTTTTCTACTTCAGTTCTTTTTCTCTAGGAGAAAGAAATATATTTTATTATGGTAATTAAGTTTTTGTTAAGGATGTCTGGAAGGCATGGCTATGTAACACATGCACATTTTGGCCTTTATATTAAACTGCTATAATGATCACTGATTTTTATGACTTTTAACTTTAATGGATTAAAATTAAATGCATGAAAGAGAACATTAATACTGTCATTTCAAAATATTATTTGCCAAGTTATGTGGAGTGTTCTCACATAATAATTCACAGTCCCTTCAATGAAAATGGAAAATTTTATTTTTACTACTGATGAAGCTCTAAATGTAAATGAGGACGTTGCATTTACAGACTATTAACAGTCTAAATATGAACAGGCATTCCTCAGTATCACCTCAGATTTCACCATCTTGTCCAACTCCGGAGATTTAGAGTAAGGCTATAAAATTAGGACATGTGAAAACTTTATCATCTTAGTATAAATTCTGTAACTATTCTGAACAAAGATTCATTAAGACCGTACTAGGAGCTGCAAGATGTCTTAGATGCTAAAAGATAAGGTAACTGTAAAAGTATCCTCAATAGCACCCCACTCTGGTACTCTTGCCTGGAAAATCCCATGGACAGAGGAGCCTGGTGGGCTGCAGTCCATGAGGCCACTAAGAGTTGGAGTCAACTGAGCAACTCACTTTCCCTTTTCACTTTCATGCATTGGAGAAGGAAATGGCAGCCCACTCCAGTGTTCTTGCCTGGAGAATCCCAGGGACGGGGGAGCCTGGTGGGCTGCCGTCTATGGGGTCGCACAGAGTCGCACACGACTGAAGCGACTTAGCAGCAGCAGCAGAGTAAAAAGAATTAAAGGAGTCAAGGGAAAATTTGTGAGAGTTCTTCCTGCTACAAAAGTTTTGCAGCATTATCCTTATCTCTGAATCCTAAACACTGTCCTTCCAGCATAATCAATAATACTCATATAGGCAATAATACTAGTTATGGCTTGCACTTATGATGATACATCTTGCTATCATGACCCTTCATCCCCTGCCCAACATCTCTGAAACACAAGAATTTCAATTTTGAAACTATTTTGTAGGTAGGAAGTAGAAACCCAGAGGATAAGTTACTTGCTCACATTCACTTAGTTAGGATCTAAACATACTACTCTCTTTTTACAGTATCACATTTTATTTTAAAATTGAAATAGAGGTAATGGGGAAAAGTATGTCCTCTGACTTAAACAATTAAAATTCCACTTCTGCACTGTATTCATCATCATTTTCCCTCTTTTACAAACAAGAGGGAACAATTGTTCCCTCAACAATTTTGAAGAAGTCATTGACATTTGACAAATAGTCTAACATAAATGAGCAAAAACACTTTCACTTTTCATTGACATTTACTCATTCATTTATTATTGTTTTGTTTTTGTTTTTGTTTTGTTTTGTTTTGTTTTGTTTTTGGCCCAATAGCACGTGAGATCTTAGTTCTCTAACTGGGAATTGAACCCTAGGCCCTCAGCAGTGAAACCACAGATTCCTAACCACTGAACATCCAGAGAATTCCCTGGGAGTCATTGACATTCACCTCATTCACACTTGCAGCTTCCAAAATACTGTTATTTCTTTCTTTGAAACATCTATTAATATGCTCTTTTCTCTTTAATTCCATCATAGTAATTCATATACCAGTCTCAGAACAGCATAATAGTCTCTCTTTGCCTCTAGCTTCAAACTCATAATCCTGCCAGCTAAGTCTTTTAAAAATATAACATTCAGCAAATTCCCCAAAACTGAATATCAAGAAAATCTCCAAGATTTCTGGTATCATTTAGGCCTTCATTATTGTATCTCTCATGTAAATTAGTGACGTTAGCTCATGATCTCTAATTTTGTTCCCTTTTAATATACCAGCCACTCTGTTTCTATAGTAACCATATTGAAAGGCAAATTTGGCCATGCTTTTTCCCCTTATACCAGTGATTTAGTAACTCCCAAGAAAAAGAGATGCAAGAAGGCAAGGTGGTTGTCTGAAGAGGCCTATATTTTCTTCATATAACTGAAGAAAAGAGGAGAAATCAGAGGCAAGGGAGAAAGAGAAAGATGCCACTCAGCTGAATCCAGAGTTCCAGAGAATAGCAAGAAGAGATAAGAAAGCCTTCTATAGTGAACAATGCAAAGAAATAGAAGGAAAAAAAAACAGAATAGGAAAGACTAGAGTTCTCTTGGGGCTTCTCAGGTGGTGCTAGTGATGAAGAATCTGCCTGCTAATGTAGGAGATGCAAAAGACACAGTTTTGATTCTTGGGTCGGGAAGATCCCCTTGAGTCAGAAACAGCAATCCCCTTCAGTATTCTTGCCTGGGAAATCTCATGAACAGAGGAGCCTGGTGGGCTACAGTCTGTGAGGTTGCAAAGTCATACATGACTGACTCAGTATGTGTGTCAGTCTAAGAATACTATGAGTACACATACATACTGTGAAATCTCGTTAAGAAAATTGGACATACCAAGGGAACATTTTATGCAAAGATGGGCACAAAAAAGGAAAGACCTAATAGAAGCAGAAGAGATTAAGAATAGGTGGCAAGAATACACAGAAAAACCATACAAAAAAAAAAAAAAAATCTTAATGACCCAGATAATGACGATGGTGTATCACTCATCTGGAGCCAAACATCCTGGAATGTAAAGTCAAGTGAGCCTTAGGAAGCATTACTATGAAAAAAGCTAGTGGAGATGATGTAATTCCAGTTGAGCTATTTCAAATCCTAAAAGTGAAAAAAGTGATGCTGTGAAAGTGCTGCACTCAATATGCCTACAAATGTAGAAACCTCAGCAGTGGCCACAGGACTAAAAAAGATGACTTTTCATTCCAATCCCAAAGAAAAACCATCCCAAAGAATGTTCAAACTACCACACAATTGCATTCATTTCACATGCTAACAAGGTAAAGCTCAAAATCTTTCAATCTAGACTTCAGCAGTACGTGAACTGAGAACTCCCAGATGTACAAGTTGGATTTAGAAATGGCAGAGAAACCAGAGATCAGATTGCCAACATTTGCTGGATCATAGAAAAAGCAAGGAAGTTACAAACACACATAAACACACACACACACACAACATCTACTTCTGCTTCATTGATTACACTAGAGCCTCTTTTTGGCTCACAACAAATTGTGGAAAATTCTAAAAGAGATAGGAATACCAGACTACCTTACCTGCCTTCTAAGAAACCTGTATGAAGGACAAGAATCAACAATTAGAACCTTACATGGAACTATAGACTGGTTCAAAATTAGAAAAGAAGTATGTCAAGGCTGTATATTGTCACTCTGCTTATTTAACTTCTACACAGACTACATCATGTAAAATGCTGGGATGGATGAATCACAAGCTCAAGATTGCCAGGAGAAATATCAACAACCTCAGATACACAAATGATACCACTCTAATGGCAGAAAGTGAAGAGGAACTACAGAGCCTCTTGATGAGGGTGAAAAAGGAGAGTGAAANCAAGGAAGTTACAAACACACATAACACACACACACACACCCAAAATCTACTTCTGCTTCATTGATTACACTAGAGCCTCTTTTTGGCTCACAACAAATTGTGGAAAATTCTAAAAGAGATAGGAATACCAGACTACCTTACCTGCCTTCTAAGAAACCTGTATGAAGGACAAGAATCAACAATTAGAACCTTACATGGAACTATAGACTGGTTCAAAATTAGAAAAGAAGTATGTCAAGGCTGTATATTGTCACTCTGCTTATTTAACTTCTACACAGACTACATCATGTAAAATGCTGGGATGGATGAATCACAAGCTCAAGATTGCCAGGAGAAATATCAACAACCTCAGATACACAAATGATACCACTCTAATGGCAGAAAGTGAAGAGGAACTACAGAGCCTCTTGATGAGGGTGAAAAAGGAGAGTGAAAAAGCTGGCTTAAAATTCAACATTCAAAAACCTAAGATCATGGCATCTGGTCCCATCACTTCATGGCAAATAGATGGGGATAAAGTGGAAATGGTGACAGATTTTGTATTCTTGGGCTCCAGAATCACTGTGGACTTGGACTGCAGCCATGAAATTAAAAGACATTTACTCCTTGGAAGGAAGGCTATGACAAATCTAGACAGTGTATTTAAAAGCAGAGATATCACTTTGTTGACTAAGGTTCAAAGAGTCAAAGCTATGGTTTTTGCAGTAGTCATGTACAGATGTGAGAGTTGGACCATAAAGAAGGCTGAGCACCAAAGAATTGATGCTTTTGAGCTATGGTGCTGGAGAGGACTCATGAGAGTCACTTGGACAGCAAACAAGTACATCCTAAGAGAAATCATCCCTGTATATTCATTGGAAGGACTGATGCTGAAGTTGAAGCTCCAATACTTTGGTCACATGATACAAATAGCCAACTCATTGGAAAAGACCTCGATACTGTGAAAGACTGAAGGCAGGAGAAGAGGGCAACAGAGTATGAGATGGTTGGATGACATTACTGACTCAATGGATATAAGTTTGAGCAAACTCTGGGAGACAGTGAAAGACAGGGAAATTTGAAGATTGCTTCCATGGGGTCACAGAGAGTTGGACATAACTTAGTGACTGAACAACAATGTCCAAATGTTAAAAGTTAAATCTAGACATTTTGCATGATGACAAGGACCCTGTTATCCTGTTAGCCATTTCACAATAGTTGATTTTTCCTCATAACTCATTTGCTGTCTGCTAACATTATATGGTGATTACAATCTCTGTGCATTTTCTCATGGTGATTTTTTAACCAAGAATCTTTTATACTACTCTTTTTCCCACTTGTACTTCCTCCCTCTCTCCTTCTCCTTATACACTTCTCATTTTTCAGGGTGCAGCTTAAGATCTATCTGCTAAATAAAGCATTTCTTTCCTTATTCCCATAATGCAGATTGGATTGAATTTTTTTGTATTAAGGTCAAGTTAATTTAACATAAAATTAGCCATTTTATTTGTACAATTTAGTGGCATTTAATACATTTACAATATTATGCAATCATAATTTATATGAACATCAAAGGTATTTTCATCATTCCCTAAAAAAGTCATTGAACTTGAACAATTGGTGTCATATCTAAGAATCTGTAAACAAACCCAAAGTCATGAAGATTTACCCTGAGGCTCTAAGAATTTTGTAGTTTNATAATTTATATGAACATCAAAGGTATTTTCATCATTCCCTAAAAAAGTCATTGAACTTGAACAATTGGTGTCATATCTAAGAATCTGTAAACAAACCCAAAGTCATGAAGATTTACCCTGAGGCTCTAAGAATTTTGTAGTTTTATCTGTTAAATGTAGCTCTGTGATCTCTTTTGAGTTAATTTTGTTATATGGTGTGAGATAGGAATCCAACTTCATTCTTTTGTATGTGAATATTCAGTTGCACCATCACCATTTGTTAGACTATCTTTTCCTTACTGAATAATTTTGGCATCACTGTTTCCTTGGACAGAGATGTATGGGTTCATTTCTGGACTCTCAGTGCTATTGGTCTATATGTCNTTGCTGCACTTATTAATAATTTTATCAGAATACTGTGTTTATTTTCATTTATAGCACATATATAAAGGATTTAGGGTTACATGTGTTCTTAATATTTAATACTTACATATTTCAAGAACGAATACACATTTAGGGCTGAAAGTCATAGTTTCAAACTTTCTTTTCATTTTTTTTCTAAACAAGGATTTTACACAAAAGAAAAATGTATTATCATAATGTGTAGGCAATTACTTACCTTGACAAGGCATGTTGCATCAAGTTTCAGGGTATCTTGTAAATATCTGAAAGAATTAGGAGCAAATGATATGACTTCTTGTGCAGCAACTTGGCATGTTGATAGATTAGTATTCCCAACAAAACGCCACTGTAATTACACTGTAATCACAAAGGTCAACATGCAGATCTTTTTTATCACACTTCACATCTTATTCCTTGCTAAATCGATAACTTAATATGGAACTCTTTAAATGCGAAGCTCATCACCTTCCCCATTTATTGGTCTACTCCTGTCTACTTAGTAAGTAGTAATAGAAAGATTTAAAAAAAAAACACAAGCAGGCTATCATTTTTTTTTATTACTCCATATGTATTTGTTAATTTGTTTAGAGTTTTGTTTGAGAGAAGGAAATAGGAGGAGATTGGCCATTATATTGCTCCAAAATCAAAAATAGAAAACATTTGCTGATTGAGAGCAGTGTTTCTAGTAATCTAGTAACTATAGAAAAATAGTAATAATAAAGTGTTCTTTTCCTTCATCAGAGATAGTGATAACTCAGTTATTTGCATCTTTGTAAATATCCCAACATTTCTTGAAAATAAAAATGAGAATGAAATCATCAGTTTTTCAGATTTAGCCTAATGGCAAACAGTTTATAAATGAAATTTAGTCATATGTTGCTTAATTTCATTCGTAGAACACATAATGTAGTTAATTTTGACTCTTCAGCAGGATAAAGTTTGGGGGTAGTGAGATATTTATTTAGGTAGTGGGATTGGTCTGAGTAGCATGAGTGACCAGATATACTGGGAACAGACAAGCCTGTACTGTGGTCCACCTTTTTCTCCCACTAACTAGAATATCATTTAAATCTCCAGTGACTTAGTTTCCTTACCTATAAAAGAATGGTTGCTGAGCTAGATAGTATTTAATATTCTTTTATATTTGATCATTCTATTACGTTTTCAAAGAACTTCTGGTGAAAGTTGGCCTGAAAGAGAAGAAAATGCGGAAGCTGATTTAAGATTGTGAGATGATGATATTCCATCTATATGAAACACACAAAGGGTAATCCCGTTTAATATGTCAATTCTATATTTGTTCTGCAATACATAAGATAATTGCACACTAAATGCATGTCAGGACACAAAATATTCATCGGTAAAACAGAATAGGAAGAAAACATACATGTAATCAGTGTAGCTAGCCAGATGAGATATTGTCACTGTATTAAGAATTGTTAATACCCCTGTGTTTTTCCATAATATGATTTTAGTCATCTCAAGTCCAGATATATTTTCTCCTTAAAGTATTCATGTAAAATAAATAGTCCTTGAAACTTAATCTTCCANTAGCCAAATGAGATATTGTCACTGTATTAAGAATTGTTAATACCCCTGTGTTTTTCCATAATATGATTTTAGTCATCTCAAGTCTAGATATATTTTCTCCTTAAAGTATTCATGTAAAATAAATAGTCCTTGAAACTTAATCTTCCAAATATTTAATTTCAAGTATTTCTCACCCACCGATTTTCATAATGATTTCTATTGCTTAGCTTGTATTTCTGGTGGCTCAGATGGCAAAGCATCTGCCTACAATGTGGGAGACCCAGGTTCGATTCCTGGGTCGGGAAGATCCCTTGGAGAAGGAAATGACAAACCACTCCAGCACTCTTGCCTGGAAAATCCCATGGACAGAGGAGCCTGATAGGCTGCAGTCCATGGGGTCGCAAAGAGTCGGACACGACTGAGCGACTTCATTCATTCAATCATTCCTTAATCTAATAATACCAGGTCTTCAAATTTTAGACATCACTCCCACTTATGATTCTACTACTGGGAAGTATTTTATTATCAAATTTGGCCTCAGTTCCTTGACAATAATCTTACTTGCTTATGTCCAAACATTATGTATTTACATTTAAACCAAAATAAGTGATGGACTAGAATACTATGTGCAGGAGTGTGGGAATGTTGGGAGGTAGCTTAGGATTCTCACCTTCCATTAGCACGAGAAAGGGCAATTCTGAAAGCAGACAGAACTGAAACGACCCCTGGTGGGCCCAGTGCGCAGGCAGCCTGGACACAGTCTTGAGCCCCACAACCAGTCTCATGGTCTATAAGAATCTACATCTTCCCTAAGGATTTTTGCTAATTTTGTCAGCACTTTCATTCTCCCTGCCTCCTCTGCTTCTTGGGTGGTGACTTCTTAAACTGTCATCTTTGTTCTGTTCTGTGCTGAGGCTCTTGTGAATTTTAGTTGCCTTTTTTGTTCTCTCAATCAAAAGATACTCCCATAAAACATTCATTTCTTAGGTAGATGTATTTAATTCTTTGCAGGAGTTTTAGATGGAATCACATCACACATCACAACAGCTAAGCCATTTTTACAAAACCCACATTTGTTGGTTCCTTGCTTCTTTTCTCTTCACACTGTCTTATTATGCAGAGCAGTTCAATTCTTAACTGATTTTACATCCTCATTTGCACACCCATGTGTTTGAGATACACAGCAGGGAAAATGTTTTCCTGTGTAGTACACTAAGGAAGAGAGTGGTACTTGTGGATAATTTTCTCCTTACAGAGACAGTATGTAAATGGGATATATTATCATACAGAGCTGGATCCAAACCTGATTACACTGAGGGGAGAGAAGTTGTAGTAATGAACATCTGGGTATGATTTTAGGAGCCAATCCAGTAGAATTCTTTAGCAAGAACTTTATCAAAGAAGCTATTTCTAACTCCTGGTAATTAGCATATACTACAATGACTGAATGATTGTATGTTGGCTTAGTTCCCTAGCAGTTAGGCCTTCTATAGACATGTTGATTCCATCAAAATATTTCAAAGAAATAGAACATGATAAGCTAGAATCAAAAATTGACCGGTTACTCTAATCACAGTCTTAAAGACTCTTTGCCCTAAAGGTGGATACTTACTGCCTCCTGTTCTCTGTAGCATGTGGAGTGCTGGAGGGATTCGCCTCATTCTGTACTCCTCTATTCCATCCTTGGATACAGAATCACTGATGTGTCTGTGTTTCTGTAAAAGTCTTTCTCAGCTTATGCGTTTTTATACCTAACTCCCAGTCTTTGTTGTAAGCATCCTGCCATGGCCCTTAGGGAAGAGTTAGCAACTGTATGCAGATGAACGCTGAATCTGGGACTCCCAGAAAAAATAAACTGCAATCCATGCTTTCCTTGAAAGTTGAAAAACATTGTTAAATGTTGATCTACTTTGTTCTCTCCAGTGTTTGATGACTTCCCTCTCCATTCATTGCTGCTGTAAAAGTTACCTGTTACATCTTTTCTTGAAGGAACTTGTCATATTTTGGATTTTTAGTAACTAGGTGGTCACTTTGCCAAATATCTCTGGCTTGTTTAACATTTTTGTTTGCAAATTATAATAATCTCATCGTTAGTGTTGGAATGAAGGTGAAGGTGAAGTCGCTCAGTCGTGTCCGACTCTTTGTTACCCCGTGGACTATAACCTACTAGGCTCCTCTGTCCATGGGATTCTCCAGGCAATAATACTGGAGTGGGTTGCCATTTCCTTCTCCAGGGGATCTTCCTGACCCAGGGATCGAACCCAGATCTCCCGCATTGGAGGCAGATGCTTTAACCTCTGAGCCACCAACATTTCTCTTATTTCTGTATTCTAGGGGAAGCAGCAGTTTTAAGCCATGATTTTTAAAATATTTATCTCACTTTGCAAATTACACATTTAGCAATAGCAGGATATTTTACTAAAACATTTAAGAGAATTGTTGTTATTTTAATCCTTAAGTCATGTCCGACTGTTTTGAGACTCCATGAACTATAGCCTTCTCTGTCCATGGGATTCTCCAAGCAAAAATACTGGAGTAGGTTGCCATTTCCTTCTCCAGAAGATCTTCCTGACCTTAGGGATCAAACCTGTGATGGCAGGCAAATACTTTATCACTGAGCAACCAGTCCATTCTGAAGGAGATCAACCCTGGGATTTCTTTGGAAGGAACAATGCTAAAGCTGCAACTCCAGTACTTTGGCCACCTTGTGCGAAGAGTTGACTCATTAGAAAAGACTCATACTGGGAGGGATTGGGGACAGGAGTAGAAGGGGATAACCGAGGATGAGATGGCTGGATGGCATCACGGACTCAATGGACATGAGTCTGAGTGAACTCCGGGAGATGGTGATGAACAGGGAGGCCTGGCGTGCTGCGATTCATGGGGTCGCAAAGAGTCGGACACGACTGAGCAACTGAACTGAACTGAGCCACCTGGGAAGCCATTTAAGAGAGTATAGTATTTTTAGTATAAAATAAGGTGATATCCTGATAATGAATAACTGATAGTCCAATATCTAAGAAAATATGATTTATGAGAAGATTATAAAAATAATAACATTAAAGATGACTCCTTCTGAAATTCTCACATGTGTTAACTATAATATAGATAAAATTTGAATATATTATGCCAATCAAAATAAACCAGACACAAAAGGAAAAATATTTTATTATTCTGTGGTGAAATTAATGTGGAAAAAAAAATATAAAAGTTTCACTTTCTCTGGTGGTTGCTATGGGTGAGTTATTGTTCAACAGAAACAGAGTTTTAATTGGGGGGACATAAAACAATTATGGAAATGAATGATGATATTGGTTACACAACAGTACAAGTGTGTATAATGCCACTGAAACATACAGTAAAAATGATTAAACACTAAATTTTATGTTTTGTATATTTGACCATAATAAAAACAAAAATGTTATTTGAAATATATATTAAAACCATTGACAAGTTGTTTCTAAACCTGAGGCTGGGAAATATAAGAGGAAATGAGAGCATCTTGTTTTGCCAGAAAGTAATATAGCACTCAAGAAAAAGGAAGATACATTGTCAAAAAGATAGAAGCCAGACTAAAAACATCCCCAATGGCCAAAGTTAGAACAATTTGAGCAACAAAGTAAATAGTAGCATTGGATTATGGCTGAAATAATAAAATAAATATGTATGAATCCATACTGGTGATAGCAGATGATTGAATGAAGGCATAAAATGGGAGGAAAGGGACAATACCTCTTTGCAAAATTAATAAATATAGAAAGAATAAAATAGAAAAACAACATTAGTAACCACCACAGTAATAATTGCTGCAGGCAAGATCCACAGATCATGCTAATACTAGAGGGCAGAAGTTTAAGGAGAAATTATTTTCACAGTCTCAAAAGATATTCCTTAATATATTTTTGGATTGCAGGTGGAAACAAAATAACATATTGGAGAAATGTGTTTAACAATGTAGAGTTAAACTATTTTTTTCCCTTTGCAATAGATAGATAGATAATCCCCCTTGATGTCATGACTAAGTTGGACACATCACCCCCATAGTATTCTCCCTCTAGATTCATAATATCACCTGCATCATGAAAAGTACCCTCAAACACCCCAGAAGTTGATGGAATCTATGGAATTCTAAACCAGTATTTTTCAAGCTTGTTAAGATCAAGAAAAATCTGTCATAATTTGGAGGATGTAAGATGTATGACCATTGAATTCAGTTAGATACTGAATTGTATCCCAGAATGGAAAGAGGAAATCAGTGAAAATATGGTGAAATATGAAAAAATTGTGTAGTTAATAACTAATTTCTTTATTTCAATAATTGTGCCATGGATATACAAGATGTGAAAATTAGTGTAAACTATACCCTGTTTTTGAAGCTGTTCTGTTACTTTAAAATTACTTCCAAATAAAAGAAGTTTAAAATATAAATATCATCCACTTATTTTGATAGGACTTT
>SJYW01047729.1:271187-284929 GCA_006410735.1 Raphicerus campestris
GTAAAAGTTACCTGTTACATCTTTTCTTGAAGGAACTTGTCATATTTTGGATTTTTAGTAACTAGGTGGTCACTTTGCCAAATATCTCTGGCTTGTTTAACATTTTTGTTTGCAAATTATAATAATCTCATCGTTAGTGTTGGAATGAAGGTGAAGGTGAAGTCGCTCAGTCGTGTCCGACTCTTTGTTACCCCGTGGACTATAACCTACTAGGCTCCTCTGTCCATGGGATTCTCCAGGCAAGAATACTGGAGTGGGTTGCCATTTCCTTCTCCAGGGGATCTTCCTGACCCAGGGATCGAACCCAGATCTCCCGCATTGGAGGCAGATGCTTTAACCTCTGAGCCACCAACATTTCTCTTATTTCTGTATTCTAGGGGAAGCAGCAGTTTTAAGCCATGATTTTTAAAATATTTATCTCACTTTGCAAATTACACATTTAGCAATAGCAGGATATTTTACTAAAACATTTAAGAGAATTGTTGTTATTTTAATCCTTAAGTCATGTCCGACTGTTTTGAGACTCCATGAACTATAGCCTTCTCTGTCCATGGGATTCTCCAAGCAAAAATACTGGAGTAGGTTGCCATTTCCTTCTCCAGAAGATTTTCCTGACCTTAGGGATCAAACCTGTGATGGCAGGCAAATACTTTATCACTGAGCAACCAGTCCATTCTGAAGGAGATCAACCCTGGGATTTCTTTGGAAGGAACAATGCTAAAGCTGCAACTCCAGTACTTTGGCCACCTTGTGCGAAGAGTTGACTCATTAGAAAAGACTCATACTGGGAGGGATTGGGGACAGGAGGAGAAGGGGATAACCGAGGATGAGATGGCTGGATGGCATCACGGACTCAATGGACATGAGTCTGAGTGAACTCCGGGAGATGGTGATGAACAGGGAGGCCTGGCGTGCTGCGATTCATGGGGTCGCAAAGAGTCGGACACGACTGAGCAACTGAACTGAACTGAGCCACCTGGGAAGCCATTTAAGAGAGTATAGTATTTTTAGTATAAAATAAGGTGATATCCTGATAATGAATAACTGATAGTCCAATATCTAAGAAAATATGATTTATGAGAAGATTATAAAAATAATAACATTAAAGATGACTCCTTCTGAAATTCTCACATGTGTTAACTATAATATAGATAAAATTTGAATATATTATGCCAATCAAAATAAACCAGACACAAAAGGAAAAATATTTTATTATTCTGTGGTGAAATTAATGTGGAAAAAAAAATATAAAAGTTTCACTTTCTCTGGTGGTTGCTATGGGTGAGTTATTGTTCAACAGAGACAGAGTTTTAATTGGGGGGACATAAAACAATTATGGAAATGAATGATGATATTGGTTACACAACAGTACAAGTGTGTATAATGCCACTGAAACATACAGTAAAAATGATTAAACACTAAATTTTATGTTTTGTATATTTGACCATAATAAAAACAAAAATGTTATTTGAAATATATATTAAAACCATTGACAAGTTGTTTCTAAACCTGAGGCTGGGAAATATAAGAGGAAATGAGAGCATCTTGTTTTGCCAGAAAGTAATATAGCACTCAAGAAAAAGGAAGATACATTGTCAAAAAGATAGAAGCCAGACTAAAAACATCCCCAATGGCCAAAGTTAGAACAATTTGAGCAACAAAGTAAATAGTAGCATTGGATTATGGCTGAAATAATAAAATAAATATGTATGAATCCATACTGGTGATAGCAGATGATTGAATGAAGGCATAAAATGGGAGGAAAGGGACAATACCTCTTTGCAAAATTAATAAATATAGAAAGAATAAAATAGAAAAACAACATTAGTAACCACCACAGTAATAATTGCTGCAGGCAAGATCCACAGATCATGCTAATACTAGAGGGCAGAAGTTTAAGGAGAAATTATTTTCACAGTCTCAAAAGATATTCCTTAATATATTTTTGGATTGCAGGTGGAAACAAAATAACATATTGGAGAAATGTGTTTAACAATGTAGAGTTAAACTATTTTTTTCCCTTTGCAATAGATAGATAGATAATCCCCCTTGATGTCATGACTAAGTTGGACACATCACCCCCATAGTATTCTCCCTCTAGATTCATAATATCACCTGCATCATGAAAAGTACCCTCAAACACCCCAGAAGTTGATGGAATCTATGGAATTCTAAACCAGTATTTTTCAAGCTTGTTAAGATCAAGAAAAATCTGTCATAATTTGGAGGATGTAAGATGTATGACCATTGAATTCAGTTAGATACTGAATTGTATCCCAGAATGGAAAGAGGAAATCAGTGAAAATATGGTGAAATATGAAAAAATTGTGTAGTTAATAACTAATTTCTTTATTTCAATAATTGTGCCATGGATATACAAGATGTGAAAATTAGTGTAAACTATACCCTGTTTTTGAAGCTGTTCTGTTACTTTAAAATTACTTCCAAATAAAAGAAGTTTAAAATATAAATATCATCCACTTATTTTGATAGGACTTTGGAGGAAATCATTCCTCTACTTTTTAGATATTTGAAAGTAACAAAACATTATTTGTTTATCTGTATGTACATTCCTTGATTATTCATTCATCCATTCATTGAAAGGTACTCTAATATTTAATTTTCACTGAATTACTTAGGTTTTGCAACTTACAAATAAATATAAGGATACTAATCATCTTATTTTAGCATTTTTAAACAATACATAAAGTAATATTGACCAGTTTCTCATTTTGGAGCCTTGTATGCTATTATACAGGTAATAAAATAGACATTTTATTCTTCAAATACCTAAAACTTTAACTACCTAGAAAAAGTTTTCACATTAATGTTACTCTGTTAAAGTCTGATTCTTGTTCTGAGTGATGATTGTAACTAATATAATTGTTAATAACCTACCAAACCTTTATCAAGGTGATTGTTAATTTGTCATTATTTACTGTTCAAAATGCTCAGAAAATAGAAAAAATATATCTGAGGAACAACAGAGCAATCTAAAAGGAATAGTTTCTCTGCTCTCCCGTCTAATGTTTAGTTACAACCATTTTAAAATGAAAGAATATTTTCTAATCATGAACTCAAAATCTACAATGAGAATATTAAAAGCAAGATGCTACAATTTATTCTCTAACCAAACAAAAACAGATTTAATGAAGACATAACATCCTCTCTTCATTCAAATAATTTCACTATTCTTCAAGGAAGCTTTCAGTAACTAAGCTATCAAAACATAAGTTGTGTACAAACCACCAAAATAAATATATAAAAACACTTATTTGGGGATATAGAACCATCTGTTTATCTTGCATACTCGCAGTTGCTGTAAGAGTTGATTTCTGACTTGAAAGACTCATTCCCAAGGGCTGTAAGGCTATCTATCACTATGCTTGACAAAGAGTACAAAATCTGACAGTTGTCATTAAGGATTTCTATGAGCTTCCTAAAAATGAAAGATCAAATTCTTTTGATCTTTGTCTTAGTGATCTTAGCTCTAGAAAGTGCCAGAGAAATTATTAGAAATGATCATTTTATTTTGAAAGATATTGCTAATTGATAATGAAATTATAGTAATGTCATCTGCAGAGTAGCCTTGAATCAAAACTGTAAAATAGATGAGTTTTAAAATTGAGAACTCTTAGTGGAAATTATTCTACACTTTTTTTTTTTTTTTTGCACTCTACCAAGGTTTCTGGAGCTTCCCTCAGAGCTCAGTTTGTAAATCATCTGCCTGCAATGCAGGAGACCCAGGTTCGATTCCTGAGTTGGGAAGATCCCCTGGAGAAGGAAATGGCAACCCACTCTAGTATTCTTGCCTGCGGAATCCCGTGGACAGAGGAGCCTGATAGGCTACGGTCCACAGGATCGCAAGAGTTGGACACGACTTAACGACTACAGCTCCACTGCCACTGCCATGGTTTCTAATTCTGCAATCTTTGAACGTTCTAGTACCAGCCCTGCAATTCTTTATTGCTCATATATACTTGTGTGTGGAAGTTTGACTTGTGCTGCCCTTCTGATCTCCCTTCTTTTCTTCCTTCCTCTATTCCTTCCTTTTGAGAAGTTTCTATAGAGTGTTTACTATGAACTGGGCTCTAGGTTAGTGTCCCTGATTCAGGCAGTAAAGAATCTGCCTGCAGTGAAGGAGATCAAGATTCAGTCCTTGGGTTGGGAAGATTTCCCTGGAAAAGGAAATGGCTACCCACTCTAATATTTTTGCCTGAAGAATCCCATGGACAGAGGAGCCTGGTGGGTTACAGTCCATGGGGTCACAAACAGTCAGACACAACTGAGTGACTAACACTTTTATTTTCAGGCTCTAGGTCAGAAGATCAGTACATCATTGTGAATAAAATAGTCACAGGTCTTAATCATACACAGAGTGTGGATTACTGTCTAGCAGATAAGAAAGACAATAAAAAAAGTAAACAAGTATAACACATTGTTTATATTCTGCAATGTACCTCCTTAGCTTGCCTCTAGCATTAGTTAATGTCAATTGTGGTAGGCAGTTCTGGTGAGATGAGACTTACTTGGTGTTCACACTTTTCTAGTCCATACACTGAGCATCTCATCCTGTTTCTTCTACAGTGTTTTTTCCAGTATCACTAGAGCTATATTGGCATCTGTGTATGTGGTACGGAGAAGGTTTGCAGAGTAGAAGCCCCAAGTAGGCAATCTCCAGCCTGTGGAAGAAAGCAGCAGGTGGGTAAATACTCCAAGCTTTTATCTGTTGATAAGAGGAAGTAATTTCTGGGATTCTTTTTGAAAAATTCTCAAGGGCCAATAGTAGAGTTGAGCTTCTGTAGCTCACTAATGTGAAATGTATAATGTTCCCTGATAGAGGACTTTCTTGATTCTGTAACTTACTCACTTTGTTCCATTACATCTCTCTTCTGGGCTTAATCTCCACCACCCCCAAATATCTACACCTGCGTCCCTATCTCAGATTCAGCTTCTGGAGGATCAAAAATTTTAAAATGGTACATTCACTGAATAAATGCATAATTATAAGTGAGATTCGTTTTAATGACTAATAAGAAAAATGTGTTGCAACAGTGAAATATTGCTGCATTTTTCAGAGGAGTGAGGAGGTTTGTAAGGAGTTAATTCTGTAGTTCTGGAATTGCCCTGAGCAGGTTTTCTTGAAATAGCTCCAGGGTAACGGTCCCTGATAAGGTATGAAATGCACTGGTTAATACAGTGGAACCTGTGATGAGTTTGAGGATGATTTGTTTAAACTTGCTTCTGGTGTTTATTGAGATCAGTGAGGTTGACAATTTGTACTTTTGAGATACCTTGAGGGCTCTGCCAACAGCACTCTTTGCATAACAAGAAATGTCCCCACAATATAAACAAGGTGTAAGAAGCTCCATATGAGACTACNCTGGTGTTTATTGAGATCAGTGAGGTTGACAATTTGTACTTTTGAGATACCTTGAGGGCTCTGCCAACAGCACTCTTTGCATAACAAGAAATGTCCCCACAATATAAACAAGGTGTAAGAAGCTCCATATGAGACTACATTTCAGGCTTGCAGGTATTATGAGTCCACCTTGGTGGTTTCTGATCAGAGAGAGATAGTATATAGTTTACTATGGTTATTAGAAAGAAAGAAAAATTCAAGCTTGAGTCTGTAATGCAATCACAGATCAACATGCATGCTCTTATTTTAATGTTTTTGCTGTATTCATAAAATAAATAATAAAATAAATTAGTGAATTTATTATATTTATTAGAATTTAATAAGTTATTAAATTTATTAGAATAAATTCATAAAATAAATAATAAGTGAACATAGACATTCCAGGTCCTCTAAGTCTTCTCTTAACAATCAAATCCTGTCTAACTCTCAGTGTTATACAGGAGGAAATCATATATATCAATGAGGAAGCTACATTATTCCTTGGGACCTAAGCAGCATATAGGCTCATATTTATAAATATTATATATGTAATCATCTATCTATTTGAAATGGAATATGAGTACCTTCTGATACCACCACCCCATCTACTATCACAAGGTCACTCTCATCTCATCCTCCTGCTCATCTATAAACTCCAATGTCAAAATGAAGAGAACTGGCTCCCACAAACCACCATCTGTTTACTTAATTTAATTCCAATGTGTGTATATAGTAGAATCACAATTACCAACCCATATCCACATTTCTTGGTAGCTCATGTGTTAATTGCCTGCAATGCAAGAGACTTGGGTTCACTCCCTGGGTTCAGGAGATGCCCTGGAGGAGAAAATGGTAACCCACTCCAATATTCCTGCCTGGAGAATTCCACGGACAGAGAAGCCTGTCGGGCTACAGTCCAAGGGTTGCAAAGAGTTGGACACAACTGAAGGGATTTAGCACGCACACATGCATATGGATTTCTGCAATCACATGGTCTGTTCAACTATTGAAGGACATCTTCGTTGCTTTGAATTTTAAAGAAAGTATGACTAGCTGTTATAATTACTTGCATGCAGTTTTTTTGTGTGTACATACATTTTCAAACCAGTTGAGTAAATAAATACCTAGGAATGTGATTTTCGGATCACATAGTAAGACTGTTTGGCATTGTAAGAAATGACTATATTGACCTCCAAAGTGGCTGTCATTCATCTCACCAGGAATGACAGTTTTTGCTGGTCTGAATTCTCATCAATGTGNGCATAATGAAAGTATATGGCATAGCCTAAAAAATATCCAGGTGGGCTAAAAACAAACTGGGAGTCCACACAGGTGGAGACAGTGAAATAGAAGAGAGCTAGCTGAAGGCAGGTCTGCTGCCCTCAGTGGGCACAGACTCTGCAGACAGTGAGCAGTGGACACAAACCTCACACAGTACCTCTGATTTGTCCACCTCTGGAAGCCAGATTGCCATGATGCCTGATTTCGTGTCACTAACTTCTCTGGTATCAGTGCGTGTGTTTGCCAAATGCTAGGTGACTTATCTATGTCTTCATTTTACTGAATTATAAGGCTTTAAAATGTGTAGGGGACATAAAATCATGTCCAAAAGGCAAATCCCTACTCCACTGGCACCAGCAGACCATGTGGTAATCTCTTTGCTCTAAAATTGGAACAGATTAAAGTCACACAAGTTAAAAATTCACACATCTTTATTATCTGCAGGATGTAAGCTTGTTGAGCTATTATATCCAAGGTTTCAGTGAAAAGGATGTTGGAACTGACACTGCTGTCGTTAGGTAGATAAAAATCTGTTGAGAAATACTCCCAGTTTCTAATTTTGCACATAAGAAGCTTAGAAGGCACCCCTCTATCCTAACAATAAGTNAGCTATTATATCCAAGGTTTCAGTGGAAAGGATGTTGGAACTGACACTGCTGTCGTTAGGTAGATAAAAATCTGTTGAGAAATACTCCCAGTTTCTAATTTTGCACATAAGAAGCTTAGAAGGCACCCCTCTATCCTAACAATAAGTAAAAAGCTAAAAAGACTAAAGATATAATCACTTATTGGATCTATAAGAGATGTGAGAGCACAGGGAAAACCACAGCCCTCAAGATTGGAGAAACAAGTGAATACAGGGAGTCTCAAGGGGAAAATACCATGGGCATCAGCGCTTCAGTAGGAAATCCTGAGCTGGAATTGATGAATTTCTGGAGGCTTAGTGCAGTCAATTCTGAGAGTTAAAAATTCCAGAGGGACCCAGTCCTAGGAATTTTCCACCTTAGTAATATTTAAACATTAGGGCAAGGTAAATACAAAATATGTAGAAATATAAAAGAATGAGAATTAGAGCTGAAATAAATGAAATTTGCAAATAGGAAATTAATGAAGAAAATCAATAAAACCAAAAGCTGTTTCTTAGAAAATATCAATAATATCAATAAGCCTCTAACACAGGCTAAGAGAAAAAAAAAAGAGAAAAGCCCAACGTTCTAATATCAGTAATGAATGAGAGAAGAATATCACAATAGATCTCAAGGAAATTAATAGGATTCTAAAAGAATAATATGGACTACTTTATGCTTACAAATTTGGTAACCTAGATGAAATGGAACAATTCCTTTAAATACATGATCTTCCAGACAAGAAAAAGATCAGTGGTTGTAGGGGAAGGAGGGAAAAGAGATGAACTGGCAGATCACAGAGGATTATTGGGAAAATGAAAAACACTCTGCATGATGTTATAATGGNGTGAGAGCACAGGGAAAACCACAGCCCCCAAGATTGGAGAAACAAGTGAATATAGGGAGTCTCAAGGGGAAAATACCATGGGCATCAGCGCTTCAGTAGGAAATCCTGAGCTGGAATTGATGAATTTCTGGAGGCTTAGTGCAGTCAATTCTGAGAGTTAAAAATTCCAGAGGGACCCAGTCCTAGGAATTTTCCACCTTAGTAATATTTAAACATTAGGGCAAGGTAAATACAAAATATGTAGAAATATAAAAGAATGAGAATTAGAGCTGAAATAAATGAAATTTGCAAATAGGAAATTAATGAAGAAAATCAATAAAACCAAAAGCTGTTTCTTAGAAAAGATCAATAATATCAATAAGCCTCTAACACAGGCTAAGAGAAAAAAAAAAGAGAAAAGCCCAAAGTTCTAATATCAGTAATGAATGAGAGAAGAATATCACAATAGATCTCAAGGAAATTAATAGGATTCTAAAAGAATAATATGGACTACTTTATGCTTACAAATTTGGTAACCTAGATGAAATGGAACAATTCCTTTAAATACATGATCTTCCAGACAAGAAAAAGATCAGTGGTTGTAGGGGAAGGAGGGAAAAGAGATGAACTGGCAGATCACAGAGGATTATTGGGAAAATGAAAAACACTCTGCATGATGTTATAATGGATATATGTGATTATGTGAAAGTGAAAGCATTAGTCGCTCAGTCATGTCTGTCTCTTTGTGACGCCATGGACTGTAGTCTCTCAGGCTCCATAGGATTTCCCAGACAAGAATACTGGAGTAGGTTGCTATTTCCTCCTCCGTGGGATCTTCCTGACCCAGGGGCTGAACCTTTGTCTCCTGCATCTCCTGAATTGTGGGCAGATTCTTTACAGTGTAAGTCACCAGGGAAACCCATATGTGATTATGTATTTGTCCAAATCCATAGAATGTGAGGCTTCCCTGGTGGCTGAGATGGTAAAGAATCCACCTGCAGCGCAGGAAACCCGTAAGAGATGCAGGTTCAATCCTTGGGTTGGGAAGATCCTCTAGAGAAGGAAATGGATATCTACTCCAGTATTCTTGCCTGGAGAAGACCATGGACATACAAGCCTGGAGAACTATGGTCCATAAGATTGCAAAGAGTCAGATACAACTGAAGCAATTTAGCATGCAAATTAATATATAGAATGTGCAACACCAAGAATGAGATCCAAGGTATGTTATGGACTTTGAGTGGTTATCATGTGTCAGTAGAAGTTCATTCTTGATAACAATGTACCATTCTGGTCAGTGATATTGATACTTATGGCAGCTATACATGTGTGGGGGGAAAGTGTACATTGACAGTATCTCATTTTTTTGGGTAAATCTAAGACTTGTTTTTGAGTCATTATTTGTCATTCAACACACTCAGAGAAATATATAGGGATATGTGCTTAAGACAAATCAGGACTACCTCACATCTACTTACCCAAACCTCATTCTTCACTGTATGTACTTATAACATATTTAATTCTTTTGGTTAGGAACAAATGAGATAAAACATTTAGAAAATGTGACTTAGTCTATTTTCCACTTCCTTTTATATTGATAACCTACTATAATTCAGCAAATAATAGTACTTTATAATAATTAATAATTTACTACTTGCTAGGCAGTGTTTTGGGCTTCCCATGTGGTACTAGTGGTAAAGAACCCACCTGCCAATGCAGGAAACATAAGAGATGGGGGTTCGATCCCTGGATTGGGAAGATCCTTTGGAGGAGGCAATACTAACTCCAATATTCTTGCCTAGAGAATTCTGTGGACAGAGGAGCCTGGTGGGCTACAGTCCACAGGGTCACAAGGAGTCAGACACGCCTGAAGCGACTTAACATGCACACATATGCACTGTTTTACATATTTTATAGTTAGTAACTCAGTCATCACAAATTATGAAATATTTACTGAAATCTTTGGTCCTATTTTACAAACAGAGGAATAAAGCGTTGAGTTGAACTACATTGCCCAAGACTGTGCAGCTAGTAAGTGGAAGAACTGAGGTTGAAGCTATGCAGGCTGGGTGGAGACTGTTCTTGGTTCTTGGTTCAGTGCTATTTTGCCTAAACTTGACCCTACAGCAGGAATCAGGAATGCAAAGGGAAGGCAATTAGCAGCTGTGAATTTAGAAATGGATATACTAACAAAGTGTCAACAGGTATTTCATAATTAAAGTGACTGTACATCCATGTTTGCCTGGGACTATCTTGAGTTATTAAAAGTCATGTTTTTTCCTCAAAATTCCTTTGTTTGAGAAATAACAAATTTATAAGTAATGCATTTGTTCTGTTAGAATACTGGTTTACATTTCAGAATTATCAATAAACAGAACATGAAGTATTGAAGTTCAGATTACCGGAGAACCTCTTTTTCTTATTCGTTGAAATATAGCTGTTATACACACAAAATTAAAGCATGATAACATAAATATATGAAGTATTTGGGGGTACCCATGCAAGTAGAGATTATTTATTGATATGCTAGATGGAATCTATGCATGCTAAATTTTTCTTCCACATATTTACACAATAGGAAATCATTCACTGACGTACTTTCTCATTTTTAATTTAGTGATGCATTTTAGCGAATGAAAGCTGTGGGTTTTAATCTTACCTCCCATTTGATAAATTATGAGTGAAACACAAAACTAGAACAGATAGAGCTTCCAGTTTGTTTTAGGAAAAATATGTTTTATTAAAATATTTTCAAATTTAGCATCATTACTCAGATGAATAATATGACCCTTTATTTAAAGTGTGACTAGAAAATTTCAGTCACACTTTATTTTTTTAATTTTTTTTCAATCACACTTTAAGGGTCATACCATTCATCTGAGTAATGATGCTAAATTTGAAAATATTTTAATTAATAAGGAAATATTATGTTGATTGTTGCTATAATAAGTTTATTATTTTATCAACTGAACAACCTTGTCAACCCTCATCTCCTCCCAAAATAAACTTAGAAAAACCTTTCAGGGAAAATTTATGGATCATGAATTAAATAATAAATCCCTCTCATTCATATAACATAGTGATGATAATAAATTATGTATTTTTAATTTGAGCCATCAATTTAATTAAGTACCTCTGTAAGAGATCAACAAACATTTAATATAAAATATTTTAAACCTATTTATATGAAACCAGTAAGCTACTGACCTAAAAAAGTAGCACACATAGCAGAACAAGATTTTCATAAAAGAACAATAGCACATTTTTGACAAGCTTACTCCAAAAACCAAAGCTTGAATGTATATAATTTGCATTGGGTAATTGGTATCATCACTCAGGGTTAGCTGGCAGTAAGTTTTTGTATGTATGTATGTACTTCATAAATCTCATGTTTTTCACTTTTCCAATTTCCATTTTGTCTTTTGAGTAATGTCTTTTGTGCTTGTCATTTGAGGTTATGAGTGATGTTAGTAAGAGCATCTATTATAAACACAGGAAGCATCAACCTTGTCATCACTAGGGCACTGGTTAACGTTGCCTTTTAAAAAACACAGGAGGGAAATCAGAAGAAGTGATTTAGTATTCTGAAGTAGAAAATTAGCTATTTAAAAGTATTTTAATATTGTAAAGAAATTTTCCTTCAGTTAAAAAATAAAAAAATTATCACACATTTTCTTAAAAAGTATTTTACAGTGTTGGTGTCAGTTGCTAAGTCATGTCCTACTCTTTTTGGGAACCCATGGGCTGTAGCCCACCAGGTTCCTCTGACCTATGAGATTTCCCAGGCAAAAATACTGGAGTGGGTTGCCATTTCCTCCTCCAGGGGATCTTCCTGGCCCAAGGATTGAACCGTGTCTCCTGTGGCTCCTCCATTGGCAAGTGGATTTTTTACCACTGAGCCACCTGGGAAGCCCATTTTACAATATATCAATACTATTTCTAAATAAAAAGGGAAATCATGAGTGTTTCCAAAGATACAGAGTTCTCTTAATTCTTCAAAACCTATGTAGTTTTCTAACAATATTCTGATTAATTGGAATGGATGTTTGCAACTCAAATGCAAATCAGTACTAAAGAAAAAATTCAGAAGTCAATTTTCAGTAGTGTTTTGTTGAAATACTATAAACAGAAAATTCCCATTTATTGGCTTTTCTAGTTCATGGCTGCTTTACCTCTAAACATCTTGTTTCTTCCTAAAGATACTTCATTTGTACTTTATATACAGAAGGGTAAGGATTTTCTTAATAAATAATTGAACTGAACATTTCAAAATACTATATCAGCTTTCTATATTTCCATTTGATGAAGCCTCCTTTTCAAGAGAAAATAAACAGTAACTGTATCCACTCTAAGCAGTATCAGCGTATTAATATATGCAATGGGTTTCCTATTCAAAGCCTGAAAGTCCCTTAGTCAATTTACTTATCACCTGGTTATTGAAAACAGAGCATGAATTCCTGCATCTTTCTTCTTTAGTTTGCAGTACTTTACAATACTATAGTCAGACCAGATCAGGAGTAGAAAGAATATATATATATAGATAGGTAAGTGGAAAACAGAAATTAGAAACACAAGAATGAGCAGAGTGTGATACTAATTAATAATGTTGGGCTTTGGTCATGTGCACCCCAAAGAGATAAGAATTAAGCTAGTATGTATGACTAGCATTCCTGGGACTGGATTTCAATGGTGCTTGTTTTAGGGTGGGAGGAATGGCAGTCCAGAGCTTGGGACTAGTTAAACAGGAGTTCATAAACATGGGGCCACTCTCAAACATGGAGTTTAACATCCTGGCAAAGACTCAAGAGTTTGGGACAAGTTCACTGCTAAGGTATCTCTTAGAAACCTGGAGACGATAATTGTCCACACTGAGCAAAGTGGAAATAACCTGAGTTTGCTTAGCATGCAGTACAAGAAGGGATCAAAATGGTTCGGAAAAGTGATCTTGCAGGAAGCAAGATATTAGGTGAGACCACACCACCCACCAGAGGGTTACATTCTGTAAGAATGCCCAAAGGTTACATTCATTCACCAAAACCCTCAGAAACACATTGGTGAAAGTGATACTGGTACCATTTTGTTCAGTGGTAGCTTTCTTCTGTAGGCCAGCACTGAAGGTAGGACAGGGGATCACAGAGCTTGATGTTACAACCATAGAGAAGCTGGGACCCCAAAGCAGTAGAGAGGAGGTGGGAGTTTATAACTTCCAGAAGCTGGGGCACAACAACTCCTATAGTGACTGGCACATCACAAAGATCAGCCAGGGTCCTGAGACACGGGAATTAAGGAGAAGGTTACTAGAACACGGTGCCTTTCAAAGCAAATGAGGAAGTTCCCTGGTGGTGTAGTGGTTAGGACTCAGTGCTGTTACTACCAGGGCCCGGGTTCAATCCCTGGCTGAACAACTAAGATCTCACAAGCTTTGTGTCAAAAAAGAGGCAAATTTATTGGATAAAAAATAGATTCAAATGGAAGTATCACTTCTTTTTTCTTCTTAAATCACTTGTGTTTGCATATCTTCCTTTTACTTTCATTGGGAGTATATTTATTCTGTTTTATTATAAATGTCTTCAAGATGTGTGTGTGTGTGTGTGTGTGTGTGTGTGTG
>SJYW01047729.1:310246-340445 GCA_006410735.1 Raphicerus campestris
AGGTGGTCTGGTATTCCCATCTCTTTCAGAATTTTCTGCAGTTTATTGTGATCCACACAGTCAAAGGCTTTGGCATAGTCAATAAAGCAGAAATAGATGTTTTTCTGGAACTCTCTTGCTTCTTTCATGATTTACCTATCTGCAATTTTTAGTCATAGAGTTCATATCTTAACTATCCCTTAGTAAAATTAGCCATAACGATGGTACTAAAAAGGTACTAGAAAGTGTTTCCTTATTTCAGTTCAGTCACTTAGTCATGTCTAACTCTCTGCGTCCCTATGAACTGCAGCACGTCAGGCCTCCCTGTCCATCACCAACTCCTGGAGTTCACCCAAACTCATGTCCATCGAGTAGGTGATGCCATCCAGCCATGTCATCCTCTGTCATCCCCTTCTCATCCTGCCACNAGAAAGTGAAGAGGAACTAAAAAGCCTCTTGATGAAAGTGAGTGAGGAGAGTGAAAAAGTTGGCTTAAAGCTCAACATTCAGAAAACAAAGATCATGGCAATTGTTTCCATCACTTCATAGGAAATAGATGGGAAACAGTGTCAGACTTTTTTTTTTTGGTGGGGGGGCTCCAAAAATCACTGTAGATGGTGATTGCAGCCATAAAATTAAAAGACACTTACATACCTATGGATACCTTATCTTTGACAAAAGAGGCAAAAATATACAATAGAGAAAAGACAGTCTCTTTAAGAAGTTGTCTAGGAAAACTGGTCAACCACTTGTAAAAGAATGAAACTAGAACATTTTCTAACACCATACACAAAAATAAACTCAGAATGGATTAGAGATCTAGACATAAGACCAGAACCTTTAACACTCCTACAGGAGAACATAGGCAAAACACGCCAACATAAATCACAGCAGGATCCTCTATGACCCACCTCCCAGAGTAATGGAAATAAAAGCAAAAATAAACAAATGGGACCTAGTTAAAAGCTTCTGCACAACAAAGGAAACTATAAGGAAGATGAAAAGACAGCCTTCAGAATGGGAGAAAATAATAGCAAATGAAGCAACTGACAAACAACTAACCTCAAAAATATACAAGCAACTCCTGCACTCAATTCCAGAAAAATGACCCAATCAAAAAATGGGCCAAAGGGCTAAATAGACATTTCTCATATGCCAAAGAAGACATACAGATGGCTAACAAACACATGAAAAGATGCTCAACATCACTCATTATCAGAGAAATGCAAATCAAANAAGATAACTTGAAGATGAAAATACATGTTTAAATTATTCAAATAAAGTTATGACATCAAATATATGAAGAAAATTTAGATGACTGATGAAAAGCTCATTAACACCTGTGATATTGCTGTTGTCACTGATGAATATGTGAATAAGATGAGCAGTCTGATACCAAAGTAGGAGTAGAACCAATATCTGGTAACAAAGCCCGGAAAAGAATAGTCACAAAGTGAACTTGAATTAGTCTGAATGCTGAGATCATGTGAAATTTTTGCGATTTAACTAATTGCAAAACTATGGTCTCTACAAGAAATATTATTTTGTAAAACGTTTGATATATAGTCAATATAGCAATAAAGTTAAGGTGCTTCATTCAGTGTGTTTTTAAGTACCAGCAAATAAGGTGGAATATGTCCAGTGATACGGGAAGCCTGATGGGCAGCTGTCTGTGGGGTTGCACAGAGTCAGACACGACTGAAGCAACTTAGCAGCAGCAGCAGCAACGGAAAAACAATGGCAAAAAATAGATATAATGACCCTTGTAAAAGCAGTTTAAAAAATGTCAGATATTCAATGTATGTTGTAAAGACAAATACTAAGGTGCTAGCATCTTTCACAATAGTATTGTTTAGTCATAAAAATCATCATTTATCATCATCATCATTGTAAATATCATTTATTTCAGCTTGCTGTCAATCTCTCATTCTCCCTCTCTCTTCCTCTGTATTTTTCAAGCTAGAAATAGATTTGTTTTCTGAGTGTACATGTGTAATAAATGCTTGTTATATTCAAAAAAAAGAAGATAGAGAAAATAAGGAAGAAAAAGAAAACAATTGATCATGCAGTATCTTTGCTAATGTTTTGGTATTTATAATTCCAGGTATTTTCTAAGCATATACTTCCAAATACTAAAAAACACATCATATTACAATAGACCTTTTCAAGTTATGATGCCAGTGTATAATTAGATTATAATTTTCAGTGACTATGTAGTACTGCATGGATCAGCTGTACCATAATTTAATCAATTCTCTATTAATAATTATTTCCTTTTCTCTGATTTTTATATTATAAAAATCAACTGCCAAAACTATCCTTGTGGATATTTATTTTACTATTCTTAAGAATAAATTACTGAGCAAAATTGCCAGCTGAGAGGGTCTTTGCAGGATTTCTTGTTTTAATAATAATTATTTCAATATTTTATTGAACACATACATCATCATTTTAAGAGAAGAAAAATAAAAGCAGAAAATTAACAAAAATTCTAATACTTGGTGAAAAATGTTTAACACTTGGAGAGCATCATTCCTCATTCATGATGTCTTTCTATCTACATAGATTTGATAGATGAGTATATATAGAGAGAGATAGAAACAAGAGAGGGAGGGAGAAACTGGCTGGATATCCAGGAACATGTGAGAATCCGAAAGCAATGGGAATAAGTCAGAAGATGAAATAAGCAGACAATAATATGCTGTAAGGGCCTCCCAAGGATTAGCAGGCAAACCCAGGACTTGGCATCAGCAGACAGAGTAGAGGGCAAAAGCAAAAAGTGGGTATGAAAATTGGGGAGTTAACTGAAGAACAATTGAAGATACTTTACCTAATCTCTCCTTCCCAACACACACTTCCCTCACCCACACACATATAGAGTGGGAAGGGACAGGAGAGGGGTAGAGAGACAGAATACGAATATGAATGAAGGACAAATAGGGAATCATTTAAGAGATCTAAGTTCAGTTCAGTCGCTCAGTCACTCAGTCGTGTCCGTAGAGTCAGGCACAACTGAGCGACTGAACTGAATTGAAGTAGCTTATAGGATTTACTTAGGGGATGGTGAGTTGAATGCATTCTTTGGGGGTGAGGGCTAGTGTTTGATGTAAAGAAAGGTACTGGAAGACTTGTCTGATGAAACTGAGTAATGTGTTAGGGACTTCATGTTGCTGACACTAATGCAAGTCAGTCTCAACTGTAGCACATGGAGGTTCCTAAGACTAACATTTGCTTCTTTTTCAGTATTTTAATGTAAAGGTGGACAATTTGTATGTCCTATCCAGACACATATGGAGCTCCAAGTTAGAATTTCCATGAAAGGTTCATAACATTTATAATAACATTATAAATTGTGAACCTTTTATTTTAAAATACCTATTATTTTGTACATTTGGCTTCAAATATTGTTTATGTAACAAATTACATTGAAAATTGTTTTTCATTCCAGTTTTTCTAGTACTTAATTTCAGCTATTTCATAATCATTCCTTAACTTATTTCTTTCAATTTATTAGTCACGGTGAGCTGATTTTTTTTTTTTTTTTGCGTTTTCCTCATCTGTCTTTGAGACTAGACTTAAATTTTTTTACATTGTTATTTATTTATTGGGCTGCCAGGTCTTAGTTGTGGTATGCAAGATATATTAATTGTGGTATGCAAACTGTTAGCTGCCACATGTGGAATCTAGTTCCCTGAAGGTGAAAGTCACTCAGTTGTATCCAACTCTGCAACCCCATGGACTATACAGTCCATTAAATTCTCCAGGCCAGAATAATGGAGTGGGTAGCCATTCCCTTCTCCAGGGGATCTTCCCAACCCAGGTATAGAACCCAGGTCTTCCACATTTCAGGCATATTCTTTACCAGCTAAGCCATGAGGAAAGCCTAGTTCCCTGACCATGGGTCAAACCCAGCTCCCCTGTATTTGGAGCATGGAGTCTTAGCCCCTGAACCACCAGGGAAGTCCCAAGATTAGATTTTTAATATGCTTCACTTTCCCTACTTGTTTATATTCTAGGTCTTTGTTAAAAGCATCTTAAGTATGAAGTTAGGTATATTTTTTACATTACATAAAGTATTTTCTTTCAAGAGTTATCATTGACTTTTAAGTTTCAATTTATAGCTGTATTATAAATGATTATACATTTCTGTATTAACTAGCTTTTTCATTTTCAAATGCTTTATTCCATGTTTTCCTTCTTCTTGAACTTCTAATTTTTAGTTAATTTTTCATAAGTTGAAAAAAGGACAAAATGTTTTCTTCAGAAATGGCATGAAATAGTCTATGTTGTCTGCAAACATCTTTCTGCTGCCCTTACCATAAGTCAAGTTTAATTGGCTATAAAATTTGAAATCAGAATGTTTTTCCATAAAACATAGTATAAATTACTTCTTTGTCTTTTACTGTTTGGTGTGACAGATATGCCTGAGGCTAGCCTGATATATTTCATTATATGTAAATATTTAAAAACAAGTTTCAAGATATTTTAAAGTATCTCATGGATAGTAATATAAATATACTAAAATAATACTAAGAGTTAAGCTGATGGCCCTCACAGATTTCAAAACTCACTTTTCCTATTTTCACCACTTTTTTAAAGCAGTGGGCTCTTTTTTTTTTTTAAACCATTTATTTACACATCTTTGAAATCAAGATTCTTACATCCATCAAGATCACAAATCAGAAATGTTGCTATTGTTATATAAACAAGAGGTTAATTCATAAATGGTAAAATAGCATATCTGCAGATAACTTTAAAAAAGAGGTGGGCAAGGCTTCTTAATAATTGCCTTCCAGTAGCACATATTGGTTTCATCCACTAATCATAATTTAAAAATAGATGTCATCAAGTCAGTTTCTTTGTTTCTCATATAGCATATGAGTATGGCAGTGCTATCTTTCTAATGGTTTATGAGGCTATTATAACACCTTAACTTGCTGAAGAGCAAAACATTTTTCTTTGGCTCAGACTCTATTTACATTTTCTCTGTATCTGACTAAACAATGTTCAGGAAGGAAATTGCCCTGTAATGTACTATATCAGTCTAGAGGTTTTTAATGGACACTTGGGTGGAGTCTATGCAGTACCTTTTATGTCAGAACATCTAAAAAGGTTAATTAAAAGCTACTGTTTTAATTACTACTCCCAACCTTTTTAAATGATGGACTTGGCTTTGCGGTAAAAAGACAGAGTGCACGTGAAAGTGCATTCACTTTGGAGGCACTGGATGTGGTAGTGGGCCACAGACAGGCTTTGATATCAGAGGATTTGAATTCATAACCAGAGATTGAAGAAATAGCTTCTGGTAAGCACTCATAACAATAGGGACAATGAAGCACCTACTTTATGTAACTTGATGTTAATTAGATTAGAATGTATATGGCACAAAGTAGCTTTTTGATAAAAGTTAATCCTTTCTCACAAAGGAATAGACATCCTATCAGCACCTGTTGTGCTGGAAAGTTCTGTAAATTGATGAGAAGAAGAACATTTCCCTTTGAAACTGATCTTCATGTAGGTATTCCTCCTGTAAAAGCCATGAGTACTAGTGGAAGAGACCAGTTTGTCCTACCCTGGAAGATGCTTACCAAAACACCTTGTCTCTAAGGGTAGTTAAATAGCAGAAAAGGTGAGTGGTCTTATCCAGGAAGGCTGTTAACTAAATCAAACACTTTCATCTGAGCAGTGACAATGTTCTAGACTCCAGACCATTGGTGATGACTTTAGTAGTCTTAATAGCCATACTGGACTCAGTGACTAAAGCCCGTGGAAATCTTGTGGACGTAGCCACAAAATTGCTGGGTGTCAGATAGTAGTCAAATAGGATGCAGTGTACCTCTGACTTATGGGATGTGGGGTGGAGAGATTGGTGGATTGACAATAGCAGGGTCTAGGTGGCCTTCTGAATTCAAAGGGTGATGGACAGATAAATCAAAGTCTTTCTTCTTATCCCTTTCTGTTATCTTGCATTGGGAAGAAGAAAACTTGTCAACAGTTAGATGACCATATGAATTCATAGTCTCAGCCCAAGTTGCAAATTGCTTACTGATGGTCTCATGTTTCATACCAGTCATAGCTTCTCAAGGGCTTATGAAATTGTCTGAGATATGGAAAAAAATAATTACTGGCTCTAAAATAGGAAAAGCCCAGGTCCAGACAGCTTCACAGCTGAATACTACCAAAAATTTAGAGAAGAGCTAACACCTATCCTACTCAAACTCTTCCAGAAAATTGCAGAGGAAGGTAAACTTCCAAACTCATTCTGTGAGGCCACCATCACCCTAATACCAAAACCTGACAAAGATGCCACACACACACACACAAAAAGAAAACTACAGGCCAANTAGGTTCAATGCATGATACAGGATGCTTGGGGCTGGTGCACTGGGATGACCCAGAGGGATGGTACGGGGAAGGAAGTGGGAGGGTGGTTCACGATGGGAATCACGTGTATACCTGAGGCAGGTTCATGTTGATGTATGGCAAAACCAATACAATATTGTAAAGTAATTAGCCTCCAATTAAAATAAATTTATGTTAAAAAATATTTAAAAAATTAAAGACACTTACTCCTTGGAAGGAAAGTTATGACCAACCTACATAGCATATTCAAAAGCACAGACATTACTTTGCCAACAAAGGTCTGTCTAGTCAAAGCTATGGTTTTTCCAGTGGTTATGTATGGATGTGAGAGTTGGACTATGATGAAAGCTGAGTGCCAAAGAATTGATGCTTTTGAACTGTGGTGTTGGAGAAGACTCTTGAGAGTCCCTTGGACTGCAAGGAGATCCATCAGTCTATCCTAAAGGAGATCAGTCCTGGATGTTCATTGGAAGGACTGATGCTAAAGCTGAAACTCCATACTTTGGCCAGCTCATGCAAAGAGTTGACTCATTGGAAAAGACCCTGATGCTTGGAGGGATTGGGGGCAGGAGGAGAAGGAGATGACAGCGGATGAGATCGCTGGATGGCATCACTGATTTGATGGACATGAGTTTGGGTAAACTCCGGGAGTTGATGATGGACAGGAAGGCCTGGTGTGCTACGATTCATTGGGTCGCAGCTTGGACATGACTGAGCGACTGAACTGAACTGAAATGAAATGACTGGTAAATAGAGGTATGATATTGCTAGAAGATGGACTGTATGTTGGTTTACATGGGGACTTTCCCATCATCTCATTAATTTGTGCCATTAAGCACCAAGCAGTTCAATGCAGTGTTCAGTGTCAGCTGAAAGCACCAAGCCACAGAAATAGTCCACATACATGATGCATGTCCACTCCACTCCACAGTGTTTTTTCTGTCAAAGGCTCTGACTCAGTGCTATTGGTGATCTTCTTCAGTCCTCCCAGAACTCAGCAGCTTCAGTTCTTCCTTATATCCCCTCTGTTGAGCTATCTATATTATTATTATTATTATTTGGAAGAGCATGTAGTTATTATAGGACTCCATTTTTTGATGGTCTCCTGTGTCTTTAAGTCTACTAATATTTCTACTTTGGAATTATTGTTGGTGTTCTAGCCAGAAGTTTCATTAATATTGAGTACACTGTTCCTAATCTGATTTTTCATAGCTATTTAATTTAGCAGTATGTGAAAATTTTTAGTAACAAATATATTAAACTTTATACATATGATAAATGTTGAAACTGCTGTGGAAGGATTTTCAAGATAAATGTATTATTTCAAAAAAGAAGTATTTAATTGCATGCACAGTGATTTCTTTTCTGTACAAAAGAGAGAAAATTAAACTGTATGTAGATTTGCTTTTGCATCACAGAGTACATTTAAGAGACTTGTAGGTAGATAGGACAATAGCAGCTGCCTGATCTGCATCTTTCAGTACTTCCTCCTAAAACAAAGTAAGAAGAAGAAAAGAAAAATTGCACTCAAACCATGCCTTGATCATAAATTGAAAATAAAGAATGCTCAAACTTTAAAATTAAAGGTGGGGAAAATAAGTTGTTGTTTAGTTGCTAAATCATCCCCATGGACAGTAGCCCACCAGGCTCCTCTGTGCATGGAATTCTCCAGGCAAGAATACTGGAGTGGGTTGCCATTTCCTCATCCAGGGGATATTCCCAATCCAGGTGTGCTGCATTAGGAGGCAGACTGTTTACTTCTGAGCCACCAGGGAAGCCCATGGGAAAAATAAGTACAGGCGGCAGTAGCTCCAGTGTACACTATATGCTGCTGCAAACAAAAGCTTTGTGTTGAAAAGAGCAGGCAGAAAGAGAGAAAGCGAGAGTTGTAGGAGAGAGGAGAGGAAGATGGGGGGTGGGGGGTGGGANGGGATGGTACGGGGAAGGAAGTTGGAGGGTGGTTCACGATGGGAATCATGTGTATACCTGAGGCAGGTTCATGTTGATATATGGCAAAACCAATACAATATTGTAAAGTAATTAGCCTCCAATTAAAATAAATTTATGTTAAAAAATATTTTAAAAAATTAAAGACACTTACTCCTTGGAAGGAAAGTTATGACCAACCTACATAGCATATTCAAAAGCACAGACATTACTTTGCCAACAAAGGTCTGTCTAGTCCAAGCTATGGTTTTTCCAGTGGTTATGTATGGATGTGAGAGTTGGACTATGATGAAAGCTGAGTGCCAAAGAATTGATGCTTTTGAACTGTGGTGTTGGAGAAGACTCTTGAGAGTCCCTTGGACTGCAAGGAGATCCATCAGTCTATCCTAAAGGAGATCAGTCCTGGATGTTCATTGGAAGGACTGATGCTAAAGCTGAAACTCCATACTTTGGCCAGCTCATGCAAAGAGTTGACTCATTGGAAAAGACCCTGATGCTTGGAGGGATTGGGGGCAGGAGGAGAAGGAGATGACAGCGGATGAGATCGCTGGATGGCATCACTGATTTGATGGACATGAGTTTGGGTAAACTCCGGGAGTTGATGATGGACAGGAAGGCCTGGTGTGCTACGATTCATTGGGTCGCAGCTTGGACATGACTGAGTGACTGAACTGAACTGAACTGAAATGACTGGTAAATAGAGTTATGATATTGCTAGAAGATGGACTGTATGTTGGTTTACATGGGGACTTTCCCATCATCTCATTAATTTGTGCCATTAAGCACCAAGCAGTTCAATGCAGTGTTCAGTGTCAGCTGAAAGCACCAAGCCACAGAAATAGTCCACATACATGATGCATGTCCACTCCACTCCACAGTGTTTTTTCTGTCAAAGGCTCTGACTCAGTGCTATTGGTGATCTTCTTCAGTCCTCCCAGAACTCAGCAGCTTCAGTTCTTCCTTATATCCCCTCTGTTGAGCTATCTATATTATTATTATTATTATTTGGAAGAGCATGTAGTTATTATAGGACTCCATTTTTTGATGGTCTCCTGTGTCTTTAAGTCTACTAATATTTCTACTTTGGAATTATTGTTGGTGTTCTAGCCAGAAGTTTCATTAATATTGAGTACACTGTTCCTAATCTGATTTTTCATAGCTGTTTAATTTAGCAGTATGTGAAAATTTTTAGTAACAAATATATTAAACTTTATACATATGATAAATGTTGAAACTGCTGTGGAAAGATTTTCAAGATAAATGTATTATTTCAAAAAAGAAGTATTTAATTGCATGCACAGTGATTTCTTTTCTGTACAAAAGAGAGAAAATTAAACTGTATGTAGATTTGCTTTTGCATCACAGAGTACATTTAAGAGACTTGTAGGTAGATAGGACAATAGCAGCTGCCTGATCTGCATCTTTCAGTACTTCCTCCTAAAACAAAGTAAGAAGAAGAAAAGAAAAATTGCACTCAAACCATGCCTTGATCATAAATTGAAAATAAAGAATGCTCAAACTTTAAAATTAAAGGTGGGGAAAATAAGTTGTTGTTTAGTTGCTAAATCATCCCCATGGACAGTAGCCCACCAGGCTCCTCTGTGCATGGAATTCTCCAGGCAAGAATACTGGAGTGGGTTGCCATTTCCTCATCCAGGGGATATTCCCAATCCAGGTGTGCTGCATTAGGAGGCAGACTGTTTACTTCTGAGCCACCAGGGAAGCCCATGGGAAAAATAAGTACAGGCGGCAGTAGCTCCAGTGTACACTATATGCTGCTGCAAACAAAAGCTTTGTGTTGAAAAGAGCAGGCAGAAAGAGAGAAAGCGAGAGTTGTAGGAGAGAGGAGAGGAAGATGGGGGGTGGGGGGTGGGAAAGGGCAGAAGAGAGAGAAGTGCAGGAAAGAGAAAAGAGAAGAGTTACCAGGAGGCCTAAAGTTATTCTAAAACTGCCATTAAAACTAAGACAGTTGTGGAGATGATTCTTTAAATATCCTGAACTTTCACAGCCTGATTTACAAAGAAGACTGAAGTTTTCACTTTGTGAAACGGCTTCTTTGAAACACATAGCATCTGAGAAAGAAAAAAAAAAAAACAGAATAAAAGAAAAAAAAGAAGTACATACCTCTAGGGGAAAAATAATGGTATATTATTAATATGTTAAACTATAACCCCAGATTCTTTTTAAAAATAAATGAAGACCTGAATCCACAAGTTGAAAGGGCAAACCAGAGAAAATTAACTGAGAATGATTAGCTCTTAAAAGTACCCTAGTAAAACCATTAAACTTTGAAGATAGAGATTAAAAACTATTCAAGTTCTTTAAACAAAAAGATCAAATAAGTTACAAGGCAAAAAGAATTAGAATGACATTCAATTATTTAAAAGCAACATTCAAAGCAAGGCCACAATAGAGTAGGATATGCAAAAATTCAATAAAAGAAGTGTAAACCAAGGATTTTGTATCAAGATAAGTATTTAAGTATAAAGGTGGTAGAAAAAGCTTTAAACTTATACGAATTCAAGGAATTCTCTGCTAATGAGACCTCCTTAGGAAAACTAGAATGAGCTTCATTAAAACATGAGATACCAGGGGAAAATTCAGCACAAGGATTGATACTGAGCATTTTNATATCAAGATAAGTATTTCTTAAGTATAAAGGTGGTAGAAAAAGCTTTAAACTTATACAAATTCAAGGAATTCTCTGCTAATGAGACCTCCTTAGGAAAACTAGAATGAGCTTCATTAAAACATGAGATACCAGGGGAAAATTCAGCACAAGGATTGATACTGAGCATTTTAATATAGGTATTTAAAATTTAATGCTAAAACAAAAGTGGGAATGAGCAAGAACAACTAATGTACAAATTCAATGTGTTGTGACCAAGTACATTTTTTAAAAGGGAGGAAAAGAAAATGGATATCTCTGAATGAGCTCATTGCTTTTCTTGTGCTTCTTTCTATCTGATTTTGGCCCAAACCACCTACCCTTTCTTATTCTTCCTTGATGACATCCTGAATATGCTCCCAACTCATGTTCTGAGGCCAGGCTGATCTTCGGCCTGCAAAACTCTTACCCCAAATCCTTGTGAATTCTTTTCTCTAACTGCTTAAGTAGCAAACTTCCTGCCATACCCTATCATCTTTCCTGAATCATTTTACTCTTTAGACTGTATCCCCATCTAACATGATACACGCATAATTTTCATCATATTTTTCATCCATTGTTGTATAAGCACAGCTTAAAATAAATATCATATGAGAAAAATTTGAAAAAATTAAGAAATTGATATAGTAGTAGAAGTCAGCTTTTACAATTGTAGTTACTCCTTTCAAGAAAAATTGTCTCATTTCCTTTACTACTTTAAGTATATCTCTCATTTTGTCAGAGTTTTGATTTTATGTTTGAATTGTGTTTTTTTCTTTGTGTTTGCACTGCCTTGTATTCGTTTTGATTATTGTTGCTTGATAAGTTTCATAAATTTTGAAAATTTTTCAGCTTGTATTTAAAAACATTCATTCTTTCACTTTCTCTCTTCCTCAAAATGTAAGTGCACACGTTTTGAATCTTCCGTATCCTACATGTTCCTTTCATACTTTTCTGTAATTTTTGTCTTTATATTTTCTTTGTATTTCTACCTGGATGTTTTCTGATTATCAGTTTTCAAATTTCCTAACCTTCTCTCCTGTCATGTTTTGATTACCTAATTGTAGTTACTATATTTTTAATTTCGAGGAATTGTTTGCTTCCTTTTTTTACACATGAGTTTAGAATCTCTGGTTTAATTCNTTCTGTAATTTTTGTCTTTATATTTTCTTTGTATTTCTACCTGGATGTTTTCTGATTATCAGTTTTCAAATTTCCTAACTTTCTCTCCTGTCATGTTTTGAATACCTAATTGTAGTTACTATATTTTTAATTTTGAGGAATTGTTTGCTTCCTTTTTTTACACATGAGTTTAGAATCTCTGGTTTAATTCATCTGTTTATTTTATTCAAATTATTAGTTGTAATTTAAGTCCATTTTTGATAACTCCAATATCTTGATTACTTGGGTTTATTTGACATTGTATTGAGTGTAATGTGAATTAATGATAGCAGAGGGTCTAGATGTTATTTTATTTCTTCCAGTAGGTTTTATTTACTTCCTATGGGCAGGTGGAATGTAGGCAGATCATCTTATTTTTTAGCTCATGTTTATCTGGGTTTCCCCCTTTTGCTCTGTTTACCTGTTTCTGGGTCTCAACTAAAAGACTAAATTTTAACCATAGCCCCTCATTCTTGTTAGGCTTGTCATATCTTCTATTAGTCTTCCAGCACGGTGAATTCTCTAAAAACTCTGTTTCGTGTTATAGCCTTTAGCATCTGTTTTAACATTCTCACCACCTCACTCAGTGGATGTATTGTTTAGAAGTTGGTAAATATTCAAAGATGAAATCATGTGTAGAATTTGAGTTTCATTGAATTGTATTTCCCTCATAGTGATGCTCCTTAAGCCTTAGCTGTCCATGTCCCTGATAATTTTAAACACTTTTAAAAAACATTATCTCATTTTAGTTCCTACCAGGAGAATTAATGTTATACAAGTACAGCAGTCTAAGTATAACCAATCATTACCTTGACAATTTGAAATTTTCTTATTATACCAGGGTAGTTTACAGAAATAAAGAAACATATAAATTAAAATATGTGTGTATGTGTGTATGTATGTGTGTGTGTATAGATAGATATGGATTACTTTTTATTATGAAAGAAATATAATGCTCCTAAAAACAAAACAAAAACCCAAACAACAAATAATAATTCTCTGTAGTAAGCAAATTGAGAAGGCAATGGCACCCCACTTCAGTACTGTTGCCTGAAAAATCCCATGGACAGAGGAGCCTGGTGGGCTGCAGTCCATGAGGTCACTAAGAGTCGGACACGACTGAGCAACTTCACTTTCCCTTTTCACTTTCATGCATCGGAGAAGGAAATGGCAACCCACTCCAGTGTTCTTGCCTGGAGAATCCCAGGGACAGGGGAGCCTGGTGGGCTGTCGTCTCTGGGATCACACAGAGTCGGACACGACTGAAGCGACTTAGCAGCAACAGCAGCAGCAGCAGTAAGCAAAAGAAAAGCAAGACTGACTACATGATTTGTCATTGTTTGACCCAGTGCAAAATGAAAACACAAGACCTTTGTTTAAAAATTAAGAGATTCAGGACACACATAATAGAGTATTAAGTAGATTCTTCAAAATAAGTGTTCTTTCTTTACTTCTAGAGTTTGTAAATAAGCTAGAGTGAAAGTAACTATAAAAATTTTACTCGTTAAGTTTTGAGTAGTTTCTCTAATGAGTTATATGATGCCCAAAATAATATGTATGCTGTTATATATAAATCCACTGTGGAAAAAAGTGAGAATGTAATGAGAATGTATATGAGTGGGATGGGGTGGGAGAGAGGCTCAGAATGGAGGGGACAAATGTATACCTACAGCTGATTCATGTTGATCTATGGCAGAAGCTAACACAATATTTATCGTGAAACCATCACCCTCCTACTAAAAATAAATTTTTAAAAAAGAAAAAAGTATATATTTTTAAAGGATAGATATTGACTATGTAGGAAAATAACTTATACCTTTATCATCATAGAAAATAAATGTAACTTTATATACTAAACATAATGTGTATCTTCTTGACAGTTGCCTCTTTTTAAATGCTTGGAGTAGTTGTTTTTAGTCTACTCTGATCTTCAGAGCCCAGATATCCAAACATTATAACTTCCTCTTCATATAATGATCCTTTTTCTTGGTAAAGACTAATTTCCATGTATAATCAGACAGTGGAGTCTTAAAGTGCCTTCAGTTGGAAACCGACTTTGCAAAAATAACTTTCAACCATGTCTTAATAATAAATAGTAGTCGATGATTTAAAAAATATCTCATACATCATGCTCTTTCATGCTTTTGAAATGGCTGTTCTCTTCCCCTGACCTGGAATGCTTTTATCATCCTAATTTAACTGGAAAAACTTTGGTTTTATTGAGGACTCAGTTTAGACAGAAAGTCTTGTTGGAAATTGTTGGCTGAGTTCTGACTAATTTCCTGTGCTCTCATAGCACCTAGTACAGCCTTAGAGCATAGATGGGCCATGAGATGTAGAANAGTCGATGATTTAAAAAAATTCTCATACATCATGCTCTTTCATGCTTTTGAAATGGCTGTTCTCTTCCCCTGACCTGGAATGCTTTTATCATCCTGATTTAACTGGAAAAACTTTGGTTTTATTGAGGACTCAGTTTAGACAGAAAGTCTTGTTGGAAATTGCTGGCTGAGTTCTGACTAATTTCCTGTGCTCTCATAGCACCTAGTACAGCCTTAGAGCATAGATGGGCCATGAGATGTAGAACATCATGTATTGTCACTCTGGCTGCCTTTTACGGAAGTGCCTTGCTTTATTAGTATTTGTTATCCCTGTATGTAATAGGTGTTCAACAAAGAAGTGTGACAAGCAGAAGTGAACTAGATTTTTAGTGTTTATAATTATACTCATCAAATGTTTCTAGAGCTCCTAACTTTTTCTGACAATGGACCAATACCACTGAGCAAGAGAGATTTGATCACTACCCTTACAGAACTCAAAATACCAAAAGGAAAGATGAAAGATGAAAGACAAATAGCACTGTGATCATAGTTTATAAGGAGAATGTAGGGTATTGTGGGCATGTACCTAGATACCATATTCAAAAGCAGAGACATTATTTTGCTGACTAAGGTCCGTCTAGTCAAGGCTATGGTTTTTCCAGTGTTCATGTATGGATGTGAGAGTTGGACTGTGAAGAAGGCTGAGCGCCGAAGAATTGATGCTTTTGAACTGTGGTGTTGGAGAAGACTCTTGAGAGTCCCTGGGACTTGCAAGGAGATCCAAACAGTCCGTTATGAAGGAGATCAGCCCTGGGATTTCTTTGGAAGGAGTGATGCTAAAGCTGAAACTCCAGTATTTTGGCCACCTCACGCGAAGAGTTGACTCATTGGAAAACACTCTGATGCTGGGAGGGATTAGGAGAAGGAGGAGAAGGGGATGACAGAGGATAAGATGGCTGGATGGCATCACTGACTCGATAGATGTGAGTCTGAGTGATCTCCGCGAGTTGGTGATGGACAGGGAGGCCTGGCATCCTGAGATTCATGGGGTCACAAAGAGTCAGATACGACAAGTGACTGAACTGAACAGGACCTTGTTGTTATTGTTCAGTTGCCCAGTTATGTCTAACTCTTTGTGACCCCATGGACTTCAACATGCCAGGCCTCCCTTGTCTCCAGAAGCTTCCAAGTTCATGTCCACTGCATTGGTGATGCCATCCAGCCATCTCATCCTCTGATGCCCACTTCTCCTTCTGCCCTCAGTTTTTCCCAGCACAAGGGACTTTTCCAATGAGCCAGCTGTTTGCGTCAGATGACCAAAATACTGGAGCTTCAGCATCAGTACTTTCAATAAGTGTTCAGTGCTGATTTCCCTTAAGATTGGCTGGTTTGCTATCTAAGGGACTCTCAGGAGTCTTCTCCAGCGCCATAGTTTGAAGGCGTCAATTCTTTAGCTCTCAGCCTTCTTTAGGGTCTAGCTCTCAAAACCATATGTGGCAACTGTGAAGACCATAGCCTTGACAATACAGACCTTTGTCAGCAGAATAATATCTCTGCTTTTCAACTCACTGTCTAGGTTTGTCATAGCTTTTCTTCCAAGAAGTAATCATCTTCTGATTTCATGGCTACAGTCCCCATCCACAGTGATTTTAGAATCCAAGAAGAGAAAAATCTGTTACTACTTCCACCTTTTCCCCCTCTATTTGCTATGAAGTAATGGGACTGGATGCGATGATCTTAGTTTTTTAATATTTAGTTTTAAGCCAACTCTTTCATGCCCCTCCTCCACTCTCATCAAGAGGCTCTTTAGTTTATCTTTGCTTTCTGCCAATAGAGTGGCATCCACATATCTGAGGTTGTTGATGTTTCTGCCACCTATCTTAATTTCAACTTGTAAGTTACCCATCCCAGCATTTCTCATGATGTGCTCTGTGTATAGATTAAATAAACAGCGTGACAGCAGACAGCCCTGTCATATTCCTTTCTCAATCTTGAACCAATCAGTTGTTCCATACTGGGTTCAAACTGTTGTTTCTTGAGCAGCATACAAGTTTCTCAGAAGAAAGGTAAGGTGGTCTGATATTCCCATCTCTTTAAGAGCTTTCCACATTTTGTTATGCTCCATGCAGTCAAAGGCTTTAGCATAGTTGATGTTTTTCTGGAATTCCCATGATGTCTCTATGATCTAGTGAATGTTAGCAATTTGATCTCTGGTTTCTCTGCCTTTTCTAAACCCAGCTTGGACATCTGGAAGTTCTTGGTTTTCATAATGCTGAAGGACAGCATGTAAGATTTTAAGCATAACCTTGCTAACATGGGAGATGAGTGCAATTGTCTGGTGATTAGCACATTCTTTAGCACTACCCTTCTTGGGAATTGGGATAAGGATTGACCTTTTCCAATCCTGTGGTCACTGCTGAGTCTTCCAGTTTTGCTGACATACTGAGTGCAACACTTTGATAGCATCATCCTTTAGAGTTTTGAATAGATCTACTGGAATTCCATCACATCCACTGGCTTTATTGACAGCAGTGCTTCCTAAGGTCCACTTGTCTTCATACTCCAGAATGTCTGACTCTGGGTGACTGACCACACCATTGTAGTTACTTGGTTCCTTAAGATCTTTTTTGTGCAGTTTTTCCATGTGTTCTTTCCAACTCTTCTTGATCTCTTCAGCGTTTACTAGGTCTCTACCATTTCTGGCCTTTATTGTGCCCATTGTTAGGTGAAATGTTCCCTTGATATTTCCAGTTTTCCCGATGAGACCTGTAGTGTTTGTGCTTCTGCTGTTTTCCTCTGTTGTTATGCACTGTTCATCAGAGAAGGCCTTCTTGTCTCTCCTTGCTATTCTTTGGAACTCTGCATTTAGTTGGATGTACCTTTCCTTTTCTCCCTCACTTTTCACTTCTCTTCTTTCTTCAGATATTTGCAAAGCCTCCTCAGATAACTACTTCACATTCTTGTTTTTCTTTGGGATGATTTGGTTCGCTGCCTCCTGTACAGTATTGTGGACCTCCATGCATAGTTCTTCAGGCACACTGTCAACTAGATCTAATCCCTTGAATCTCTTCATCACTTCCACTGCATATTCATAGGGAATTGGAATTAAGTCATACCTACCTGGCTAGTGGTTTACCCTGCTTTCTTTAAGCCTGAATTTTCTCACGAGAAACATGATCCAAGCCACAGTCAGCTCTTGGTCTTGTTTTTCCTGACTGTATACAGTTTCTTCATCTTTGGCTACAAATAATGTAACCAGTTTGATTTTGGTATTGACCATTTGGTGATGTCCTTGTGTAAACTAGTCTCTTGTTGAAAAAGGGTATTTGCTATGACCAGTGTGTTCTCTTAGCAAAATACTGTTAACCTTTGCCCCGCTTCATTTTTTCTCCAAGGCCAAATGTGTGTGTTACTTCGGGTATCTCTTGACTTCCTACTTTTGCATTCCAATCTCCTCGGATGAATGGAACATCTTTTTTTGTCCTTTGTCTTCACACTGCAGAATGTCTGGCACTGGGTGACTGACATTCTTTTGTACAGTTCTAGGATGTCTTCTAGGTTTTCATAGAATTGATCAACTTCAGCTTCTTCAGAATCATTAGTAGGGGCATAGACTTGAATTACTGTGATGTTAAATGGCTTGCCTTGGAAATGAATTGAGATCATCCTGTCATTTTTGACTCTGTACTCAAGTACTGCATTTCAGACTCTTGTTGATTATGAGGGCTACTCTGTTTCTTCTATGGGATTCTTGCCCAATAGTAGTNGGATAAGATGGCTGGATGGCATCACTGACTCAATAGATGTGAGTCTGAGTGATCTCCGGGAGTTGGTGATGGACAGGGAGGCCTGGCATCCTGAGATTCATGGGGTCACAAAGAGTCAGATACGACAAGTGACTGAACTGAACAGGACCTTGTTGTTATTGTTCAGTTGCCCAGTTATGTCTAACTCTTTGTGACCCCGTGGACTTCAACATGCCAGGCCTCCCTTGTCTCCAGAAGCTTCCCAAGTTCATGTCCACTGCATTGGTGATGCCATCCAGCCATCTCATCCTCTGATGCCCACTTCTCCTTCTGCCCTCAGTTTTTCCCAGCACAAGGGACTTTTCCAATGAGCCAGCTGTTTGCGTCAGATGACCAAAATACTGGAGCTTCAGCATCAGTACTTTCAATAAGTGTTCAGTGCTGATTTCCCTTAAGATTGGCTGGTTTGCTATCTAAGGGACTCTCAGGAGTCTTCTCCAGCGCCATAGTTTGAAGGCGTCAATTCTTTAGCTCTCAGCCTTCTTTAGGGTCTAGCTCTCAAAACCATATGTGGCAACTGTGAAGACCATAGCCTTGACAATACAGACCTTTGTCAGCAGAATAATATCTCTGCTTTTCAACTCACTGTCTAGGTTTGTCATAGCTTTTCTTCCAAGAAGTAATCATCTTCTGATTTCATGGCTACAGTCCCCATCCACAGTGATTTTAGAATCCAAGAAGAGAAAAATCTGTTACTACTTCCACCTTTTCCCCCTCTATTTGCTATGAAGTAATGGGACTGGATGCGATGATCTTAGTTTTTTAATATTTAGTTTTAAGCCAACTCTTTCATGCCCCTCCTCCACTCTCATCAAGAGGCTCTTTAGTTTATCTTTGCTTTCTGCCAATAGAGTGGCATCCACATATCTGAGGTTGTTGATGTTTCTGCCACCTATCTTAATTTCAACTTGTAAGTTACCCATCCCAGCATTTCTCATGATGTGCTCTGTGTATAGATTAAATAAACAGCGTGACAGCAGACAGCCCTGTCATATTCCTTTCTCAATCTTGAACCAATCAGTTGTTCCATACTGGGTTCAAACTGTTGTTTCTTGAGCAGCATACAAGTTTCTCAGAAGAAAGGTAAGGTGGTCTGATATTCCCATCTCTTTAAGAGCTTTCCACATTTTGTTATGCTCCATGCAGTCAAAGGCTTTAGCATAGTTGATGTTTTTCTGGAATTCCCATGATGTCTCTATGATCTAGTGAATGTTAGCAATTTGATCTCTGGTTTCTCTGCCTTTTCTAAACCCAGCTTGGACATCTGGAAGTTCTTGGTTTTCATAATGCTGAAGGACAGCATGTAAGATTTTAAGCATAACCTTGCTAACATGGGAGATGAGTGCAATTGTCTGGTGATTAGCACATTCTTTAGCACTACCCTTCTTGGGAATTGGGATAAGGATTGACCTTTTCCAATCCTGTGGTCACTGCTGAGTCTTCCAGTTTTGCTGACATACTGAGTGCAACACTTTGATAGCATCATCCTTTAGAGTTTTGAATAGATCTACTGGAATTCCATCACATCCACTGGCTTTATTGACAGCAGTGCTTCCTAAGGTCCACTTGTCTTCATACTCCAGAATGTCTGACTCTGGGTGACTGACCACACCATTGTAGTTACTTGGTTCCTTAAGATCTTTTTTGTGCAGTTTTTCCATGTGTTCTTTCCAACTCTTCTTGATCTCTTCAGCGTTTACTAGGTCTCTACCATTTCTGGCCTTTATTGTGCCCATTGTTAGGTGAAATGTTCCCTTGATATTTCCAGTTTTCCCGATGAGACCTGTAGTGTTTGTGCTTCTGCTGTTTTCCTCTGTTGTTATGCACTGTTCATCAGAGAAGGCCTTCTTGTCTCTCCTTGCTATTCTTTGGAACTCTGCATTTAGTTGGATGTACCTTTCCTTTTCTCCCTCACTTTTCACTTCTCTTCTTTCTTCAGATATTTGCAAAGCCTCCTCAGATAACTACTTCACATTCTTGTTTTTCTTTGGGATGATTTGGTTCGCTGCCTCCTGTACAGTATTGTGGACCTCCATGCATAGTTCTTCAGGCACACTGTCTACTAGATCTAATCCCTTGAATCTCTTCGTCACTTCCACTGCATATTCATAGGGAATTGGAATTAAGTCATACCTACCTGGCTAGTGGTTTACCCTGCTTTCTTTAAGCCTGAATTTTCTCATGAGAAACATGATCCAAGCCACAGTCAGCTCTTGGTCTTGTTTTTCCTGACTGTATACAGTTTCTTCATCTTTGGCTACAAATAATGTAACCAGTTTGATTTTGGTATTGACCATTTGGTGATGTCCTTGTGTAAACTAGTCTCTTGTTGAAAAAGGGTATTTGCTATGACCAGTGTGTTCTCTTAGCAAAATACTGTTAACCTTTGCCCCGCTTCATTTTTTCTCCAAGGCCAAATGTGTGTGTTACTTCGGGTATCTCTTGACTTCCTACTTTTGCATTCCAATCTCCTCGGATGAATGGAACATCTTTTTTTGTCCTTTGTCTTCACACTGCAGAATGTCTGGCACTGGGTGACTGACATTCTTTTGTACAGTTCTAGGATGTCTTCTAGGTTTTCATAGAATTGATCAACTTCAGCTTCTTCAGAATCATTAGTAGGGGCATAGACTTGAATTACTGTGATGTTAAATGGCTTGCCTTGGAAATGAATTGAGATCATCCTGTCATTTTTGACTCTGTACTCAAGTACTGCATTTCAGACTCTTGTTGATTATGAGGGCTACTCTGTTTCTTCTATGGGATTCTTGCCCAATAGTAGCAGATATAATGGTCATCTGAATTAAATTTCCCCAATTTCCATTTTAGTTCACTGATTCCTAAAATGTAGATATTTATTCTTACCACCTCCTGCTTGACCGTGTCCAATTTGCCTTGATTAATGGACCTAACATTCCAGGTTCCTTTTACAGCATAAAATTTTGCTTTTGTCACTATACACATCCACAGCTGAGTGTTATTTCTGCTTTGGCCCAGTCACTTCATTTTTCCTGGGCTATTAGTAATTTTCCTCTGCTNCTCCTGCTTGACCGTGTCCAATTTACCTTGATTAATGGACCTAACATTCCAGGTTCCTTTTACAGCATAAAATTTTGCTTTCGTCACTATACACATCCACAACTGAGTGTTGTTTCTGCTTTGGCCCAGTCACTTCATTTTTCCTGGGCTATTAGTAATTTTCCTCTGCTCTTCCCCAGTAACACTGGACACCTTCTGACCTGGGGAACTCATTCATCTTTCTGTGTCATATCATTCTGTCTTTTTATACAGTTCATGAGGTTCTCATGGTAAGTATACTGGAGTTATTTGGTATTCCCTCCTCTAGTGGATCACATTTTGTCAGAGCTCTCCACTATGACCCATCCGTCTTTGGTGGCCCTACATGGCATAGGCCATAGGGCCTTATGGTTTCACTGAGTTACACAAGCCCCTTTGCTACAGTAAGGCAGTGATCTGTGAAGGGGAACAGGACCTGAGCACTGNACTCATTCATCTTTCTGTGTCATATCATTCTGTCTTTTTATACAGCTCATGAGGTTCTCATGGTAAGTATACTGGGGTTGTTTGGCATTCCCTCCTTTAGTGGATCACGTTTTGTCAGAGCTCTCCACTATGACCCATCCGTCTTGGGTGGCCCTACATGGCATGGCTTATGGTTTCACTGAGTTACACAAGCCCCTTTGCTACAGTAAGGCAGTGATCTGTGAAGGGGAACAGGACCTGAGCACTGCAAAATTACTTAGCATGAAGTTAAATTGTTAAACTGATGTACTGAACATTTGCATTAGAAATTATCAGAAAGATTGTGCAGACAACTAATCTTGTTAAGTATATTTTTCTTTGTTCTTACACAATGATGTCACCCCCCATTTCCTAATTTCAAACTTTTTGATTGCCTTTGTATTTATGTGAACCTCAAGACAAAGAGATATGCAACTTCTTATTTAAAAGCATATGTTAAATATCTAGGCTTTCTGTTTTTCCTGTTCCAACTACATCCCATTATTAACACTCCCTGGCCTCCCTTTTATGATCCTAACTTACCCTTCCCATTTATGGGCACCAAATTAGCATGGGGTTAATATTGCCTCCCTTCAAACAGAAAGAAGACATAGCTTTCTGTGAAAATCTTAAAATATACCTGTGTAGTTGTCAGAAACCTATGACAACCTTTAAGTTTGTATTACTATGACATGCCTTCCCATTATAAATACTTATTATATTTATGTGTCCTTTGATAGTATTCAAATGTAGTGACATATAGATTTGAAAATAAGAAATCCTAGGTTGAATAAAAAGTGCAACATAATATTTTAGTGTTAAAGCTCCTGTTTTAAGATATAGGTAGAATTATAATGACAGTACATCAGAAACCTTTGCTCACTCTAAAACTTTGTTATGGACATTGTTGTTTCAGTGTCATATCAAGTAGTAACATATAAAATTACAAGAGAAATGAAGTTTAGCTTAATCTCATTAGTCTGATGTTTGTCATAAGTGCCTAGACATAGCTTCATCTATGTATATTCGTACTTAGGGTAGAATTAATTGTTCCTCAAGTCTGGCTCTCCTTAATATACAGATTGTATCTTGTTAGTTTATGTCATTGGTGCATAATTTATATTAAAATATCATATATTCTGTAATTTTCATTTGAAGCATGAGCATTCTTGACTTTGGCTACCAATGACAGAAAAGCACATATGATTTTGACTTAAGTGAATAGAGTCTTTGAGTGCATGCTAAATGAGAAATAATGCCTTTGCTTCTCCTTCAGCTGTCATTGGTTGTTGTCGTCTATTTCCTAACCATAGAGTTCCCTCTATGAGCGATTTTAGTAATTTAATCTTAGTTATTTGGGGAAATTTTGTTCAAGTAACTGAAAAATTAAATTAATTTTTAATTTTTTTAATTTTTAAGCTGGTTGGTGGAAATCTAGAGGAACAGTTTCCCATTTTCAGGTATACTTTTTAGCCTAGTTCCTTTTCTTTTTGATGTTACTCAATTTATGTTTACATTAAACATTTTTTCAAGGTGTACTTTGCTCATATACCAAGTTGTTGTTCCATTTTGCTAGAATCCTGGATGAATTTTACTACTACTGGTAGTTTTCCTTCATTTTTAACCTATGATTTCCTTGCATATATGTTCAAAAACATTCTCAAAAAGAAGTTAAAATAGGAAGGGGAAGAGGGAGTAGGTGGAAAAGATAGCCTGTGGGAGCTAGAAGAGAAGAGAAAACATGTAGGAGGTAAAATTTTTGAGTCTGCTTGTCCTGGAATATACAGACTTTTTGGTTCCAAATCATATTTTATAATTCAGATATTGAATTATTATACTACTTTATTAATAGATTCCACTGTGATTGATGAAAATCTGATGTATTTGATTGCACTTTCTCTCTAGAGACTTACTGCTCTGTAATTTCAGTCATGTCCCAAGGTGAAGATTTGTTTATTTATATTTTGAACCTATTCTTAAGGGTGCTTAGCTGACCTTTTTCATTGTGAGATTTGTGATCCCCCTTCCCCAGACCTTATAAATCACTTCTCTTCCTACAATAGTTATTTCCTTCTTCTCCATTTTTCCCCTATTCTTTCCTCAAATTCATGTCATTCATATATTGGTGCTATTAGAATGCTGCATTATGTGTCTCTTCTCCCAAAAATCAAACTCAGTCTTTTTTAATCTCTAAATAGGATTTCAATAACTTTAATCTTTGGTTTTTGTTTTCTTTGCCTAAGAAGTGCTTAGTTTTAAAGCTCTTTTTCCACTCTTTTTTTTCCTTTGGTTGTTCATTTTACATAACATTATGTTCTGGCTTTATGTAACCAACACATTTCTTCTTGAGTCATTCTGAAGATAAAAGTTTAAGATGTTTACATTTTTCTTGAAGTCTACAATTCTAAGTTGTCTGCATTCTTTTTANTTGGTTGTTCATTTTACATAACATTATGTTCTGGCTTTATGTAACCAACACATTTCTTCTTGAGTCATTCTGAAGATAAAAGTTTAAGATGTTTACATTTTTCTTGAAGTCTACAATTCTAAGTTGTCTGCATTCTTTTTATTTCAGTTTGCTCCTCTTGGTCTCTCTTATTCTCCTTATTCTCTCCTTGTTCATTCTAATAGCTACCTAGAAATTTCTCTGTCTACATGTATAGAAATGAATTTCTATTTTTACTGCTGTTTATATGATGCATGGAGAAGGCAATGGCACCCCACTCCAGTACTCTTGCCTGGAAAATCCCATGGATGGAGGAGCCTGGTAGGCTGTAGTCCATGGAGTTGCAAAGAGTCAGACACGACTGAGTGACTTCAATTTCACTTTTCACTTTCATGCATTGGAGAAGGAAATGGCAACCCACTCCAGTGTTCTTGCCTGGAGAATCCCAGGGACAGGGGAGCCTGGTGGGCTGCCATCTATGGGGTTGCACAGAGTCGAACACGACTGAAGTGACTTAGCAGCATATGATGCATATCAGCAGAATGAATGGGCTTCCCAGGTGGCAGAGTTGCAAAGTATCCACCTGCCAATGCAGGAGACACAAGATTTGATCCCTGGGTCAGAAAGATTCCCTGGAGTAGGAAATGGCAACCCACTCTGGTATTCTTGCCTGGAAAACTCCATGAACAAAGGAGCTGGAGGACCACAGTTCATGGGGTTATGATCAAAATTCTGAATTTAGCCAGAAGATTCCTCAGCAATCAGATAAGAAGGGATTTTAAACTGAGGCCACTCTCTACCTTATGATTCCTAATTCTTCCAGGAGTTTCAGTGAATTTCTCACAATTTCTGTGCTTCTCCACTGACCTGTGCAAGGTCTGTTCTCTGTGTAACCTACAGTGACCAGATACAAGAGAAAGAGTGTGACTAAAAGGGAGCCAACTCTTTCCATTGTTTACTTTTTCCCCCCCAAAATTCCACAAAACTATCAGGTGTTAATCTCTGCTAATGCTGTCTCTCTCAAACTTATTATTTAATTTCTACTACATTTATATTATACCTTTTCATTCTGTGTTTGATGTCCCTTGACCTCTTTTTTCCTATTCTCTATTTTAGAAATAGCAATTTATGTGATAGAGATATTAGCTAATGCTACAGTGGTAATCAAAAGGCATATCAAATCAATACTTATACACCTTAAACTTACAATGTTATATGTCAATTATATGTCAATGAATCTGGAGGGAAAATCTCTATGGGCTGTGTTCAGGTCAGTTTATTCAGAACTTTATCTATTGAAGATTTTCTTCAGTTTTATCTTTTTGTTTAAATTTTCTGCTGAATTTTTAACCTATGATAGCTGATTTTTCATTTATAGAAATTCTAATGGTAGGCTGCCGTCTATGGGGTTGCACAGAGTTGGACATGACTGAATCAACTTAGCAGCAGCAGCAGCAGCAGCAATGGTAATATTAGCCATCTTCTTGCCTATTTCCCTGATGGGTAACTTTTAATTTTAATGTTTCCTTTTATAGTTTCATAAGCTTACTTATAGTCTTAAGGTTTTCTATTTCTAAATTTTCTGGGTATTGTTCTTCCTTTCTGGATGTGCCTTCTGACTCTCTCTTTGTTGTTGTTTGGGGAGATCTTGTTTGTTTCATTGTGAACTAATCTTCAGTGGTGATTGCTTAATTTGTAGGAATCCTGTGAGGCCTGAATTTTGGATACGCCTCTCTACATGGCAGGTTGATGTGATCATATTAATATCTCTGTCTGGAGTATAAGTTCAGACTCCGAGTTTTGGTAGCATAGGTTTAGAGATTGATTTATTCCACAGGTGATCATTTGTTTTAGTTGTTCTTCTATACCCCCTCCTTGAGAGCCTTGTCCCTGAGAGATGATCCTTCCTTGTGACTCCTTTATCACTGGGAGCAAGTTTTTGTCTCCTGTCACTTAGAGGCAGCCTCATGAGAATCTGTGCAGGAGTCTCACTTGTGATTCCCTGCCATATGAATAGGCAGAGTTTTATAAATTTTTTTTGTATTTTATCTAGCATTTTAGAGTCTTGTAGTAAAAAATGGTTTTATTAATTTTATTCTCCTTGCTCTTAGATTGTTCTCGAGGGTAGCTACAAATTATTTCAACTTCCTAAGTCTATTTCCCAAGATGTAAAGAAGACTTTTGTTCTAGATTAGGTAACTTTTTCTTTGAATGTCAGGATTGTGGTTATTTTAGGCTTTGTTGGTCCTACAATCCTTGTTACAACAACTCATCTCTGGCATTATAACATGAAAGAACCCATAAATCATGAATGACTGACTCAGGCTGTGTTCAAATAAAACTTTGCTTTTAAAAACAGGCAGTGGGCTGAATTTTGCCCATGGATCACAATTTGCTGCCCCTGTTTGGATCACAGATTCTTATTCTTTTATTCCACAGACGGAACTCAGGACTGTACCTGGCTTTATATGAAACGTCTTTAAGAAATAAATGTACACAATTTTTTGTAAATATATTTAAGTCAGGATATATGCATATATGTAAGTATGAAAAGGGCAAAGAGAATGTGTGTGTGTGTATGTGAGTGACTTTGATATGGAAGTTGCAAACATGCACCTATATTTTTTCTCTGGGGAAACTTTACATCTTTCATCAAATGTTTGAAAGATCCAATGCTCTAAAAACATTGGTAAAATCACAGAAATATCCCTGAATTAGAATTTAGAAGTTCAGAATTCTAGAAANAGCAGCAGCAGCAGCAGCAGCAATGGTAATATTAGCCATCTTCTTGCCTATTTCCCTGATGGGTAACTTTTAATTTTAATGTTTCCTTTTATAGTTTCATAAGCTTACTTATAGTCTTAAGGTTTTCTATTTCTAAATTTTCTGGGTATTGTTCTTCCTTTCTGGATGTGCCTTCTGACTCTCTCTTTGTTGTTGTTTGGGGAGATCTTGTTTGTTTCATTGTGAACTAATCTTCAGTGGTGATTGCTTAATTTGTAGGAATCCTGTGAGGCCTGAATTTTGGATACGCCTCTCTACATGGCAGGTTGATGTGATCATATTAATATCTCTGTCTGGAGTATAAGTTCAGACTCCGAGTTTTGGTAGCATAGGTTTAGAGATTGATTTATTCCACAGGTGATCATTTGTTTTAGTTGTTCTTCTATACCCCCTCCTTGAGAGCCTTGTCCCTGAGAGATGATCCTTCCTTGTGACTCCTTTATCACTGGGAGCAAGTTTTTGTCTCCTGTCACTTAGAGGCAGCCTCATGAGAATCTGTGCAGGAGTCTCACTTGTGATTCCCTGCCATATGAATAGGCAGAGTTTTATAAATTTTTTTTGTATTTTATCTAGCATTTTAGAGTCTTGTAGTAAAAAAATGGTTTTATTAATTTTATTCTCCTTGCTCTTAGATTGTTCTCGAGGGTAGCTACAAATTATTTCAACTTCCTAAGTCTATTTCCCAAGATGTAAAGAAGACTTTTGTTCTAGATTAGGTAACTTTTTCTTTGAATGTCAGGATTGTGGTTATTTTAGGCTTTGTTGGTCCTACAATCCTTGTTACAACAACTCATCTCTGGCATTATAACATGAAAGAACCCATAAATCATGACTGACTGACTCAGGCTGTGTTCAAATAAAACTTTGCTTTTAAAAACAGGCAGTGGGCTGAATTTTGCCCATGGATCACAATTTGCTGCCCCTGTTTGGATCACAGATTCTTATTCTTTTATTCCACAGACGGAACTCAGGACTGTACCTGGCTTTATATGAAACGTCTTTAAGAAATAAATGTACACAATTTTTTGTAAATATATTTAAGTCAGGATATATGCATATATGTAAGTATGAAAAGGGCAAAGAGAATGTGTGTGTGTGTATGTGAGTGACTTTGATATGGAAGTTGCAAACATGCACCTATATTTTTTCTCTGGGGAAACTTTACATCTTTCATCAAATGTTTGAAAGATCCAATGCTCTAAAAACATTGGTAAAATCACAGAAATATCCCTGAATTAGAATTTAGAAGTTCAGAATTCTAGAAATTCTGGAACTCCAAAATTCCCTGATAAGGTTTTCTCGTAACACATTCCTCTTCTAGAATAAAAATAATTCTCTGTACTTTAAATACTTGAATGTGATAGTTTGAGTCTTTTTGCACCTTAATATGAGCATTGGCATGAAAGGGAGAGCAGGTGGGAGACATGTGATGGGGAGTTTGATACAGCATGATGCTCACATTATTTTTGAATAATTCTAAAACTGTGCCATGATATTTAAAGAATTTAAGGTCAGTTTATTTAACAAAATACTTTCTCTGTCACTAATTTCAACTGCTAATTTTAACCTCCTCTCAGCAAAACTGTTCAACTCCTGATGCAGAGTACAAACCANTAAAACTGTGCCATGATATTTAAAGAATTTAAGGTCAGTTTATTTAACAAAATACTTTCTCTGTCACTAATTTCAACTGCTAATTTTAACCTCCTCTCAGCAAAACTGTTCAACTCCTGATGCAGAGTCCAAACCACCATCTGCACTCACTCTATTATTTCCATCATTAATTGCTGGCTACAAAAATATAAAAATAGTGCAGCTACAGCTTTTCCTTCTGAATGGAATACAAACCTTCTTTTCAATTCCTTTATTTTTTTATCACCTGGGCTAAGAAAGATTTACTACTAAATGCAGGTGTTCATTTCTGGCTTTCAGCCAAAGTTTCGCTTAAGGTGGCTGAATTGGAGTAGGTCATCACTGATGCATGTTTTTTGCTTAACTGTTTCTTACAAAATGAAGGTAAGCTATGATAATATTCTCATAATCTCTTTCTGAGCCTCTGAAATAACTTAATTCTCTTTTCTATGTAATTTAATCATTAATAATCATAAGTAATACCTTATGATTATCTATTTGTACATTTATTTGAAAATATTAAACTAACATTTGTGTGTATTATACCAATAGCTATCAATAAGGTTTAAAAATCTACCTTGGTGAACAGTCAGGCAGTCGAAACTGAATTACATATAAAAATTTGAATATTATTTTCTGAAAAAATGAAATTAAGGTATTCTCAGGATAACAGATTTCAGGATATTTTAGAGATTTATAAAAACTAAACATATTGCTTACACATAATAAACCACAAAAATATTCCTTTTCACAAATTTTTTAAAAAATGGAAAAAAAAACTATGGAATTTTGGCTCATCTAATTTCACCCAGGATACTTCTAGATTAAGTTCAGCAAGGTTTCTTGGATACTTTAAAATTTATATTTATGTTATTAAGTTCAGTTCAGTCTCTCAGTCGTGTCCAACTCTTTGTGACCCCATGAATTGCAGCACACCAGGCCTCCCTGTCCATCACTAACTCCCGGAGTTCACTCAAACTCACATCCATCGAGTCAGTGATGCCATCCAGCCATCTCATCCTCTGTCATCCCCTTCTCCTCCTGCCCCAAGTCCCTCCCAGCATCAGAGTCTTTTCCAATGAGTCATCTTTTGCATGAGGTGGCCAAAGTACTAGAGTTTCAGCTTTAGCATCAGTCCTTCCAAAGAAATCCCAGGGTTGATCTACTTCAGAATGGACTGGTTGGATCTCCTTGCAGTCCAAGGGACTCTCAAGAGTCTTCTCCAACACCACAGTTCAAAAGCATCAATTCTTCAGTGCTCAGCTTTCTTCACAGTCCAACTCTCACATCCATACATGACCACTGGAAAGACCATAGCCTTGGCTAGACGGACCTTAGTTGGTAAAGTAATGTCTCTGCTTTTCAATATGCTATCTAGGTTGGTCATAACTTTCCTTCCAATGAGTAAGTGTCTTTTAATTTCATGGCTGCAGTCACCATCTGCAGTGATTTTGGAGCCCTCCAAAATAAAATCTAATACTGTTACCACTGTTTCCCCATCTATTTGCCATGAAGTGATGGACAAGATGCCATGATCTTAGTTTTCTGAATGTTGAGCTTTAAGCCAACTGTTTCACTCTCCTCTTTCACT
>SJYW01047729.1:360664-372548 GCA_006410735.1 Raphicerus campestris
GGGTGGGAGGTGGGAGAGGGTTTCAGGATTGGGAGCTCATGTACACCTGTGGCTGATTTCTGTCAATGTATGGCAAAACCAATACAGTATTGTAACATAGAATAAAGTAAAATTTTTTTTAAAAATGTTGCCAAGAAGCACTTTATAATCCTTATTAAGTATATATTCTTATCTGTCTAATCTGTCCCCATCTCTGGACACAAATGAAAAAATGAAACTGTTGACTAATTGGTACTGTTTTAAGTCTTTTTTTTTTTTTTTCATTTTTCATTGAAGTGTAGTTGAAGTACAATATTATATGTTCAGTTCAGTTGCTCAGTCGTGTCCGATGCTTTGCAGCCCCATGAATCACAGCACGCCAGGCCTCCTCGTCCATCACCAACTCCTGGAATTCACTCAGACTCACGTCCATCGAGTTAGTGATGCCATACAGCCATCTCATCCTCTGTTGTCCCCTTCTTCTCCTGCCCCCAATCCTTCCCAGCATCAGAGTCTTTTCCAATGAGTCAACTCTTTGCATGAGGTGGCCAAAGTACTGGAGTTTCAGCTTTAGCATCATTCCTTCCAAAGAAATCCTAGGGTTGATCTCTTTCAGAATGGACTGGTTGGATCTCCTTGCAGGTCAAGGGACTCTCAAGAGTCTTCTCCAACACCACAGTTCGAAAGCATCAGTTCTTCAGCGTTCAGCCTTCTTCACAGTCCAACTCTCACATCCATAAATGACCACTGGAAAAACCATAGCCTTGACTAGATGGATCTTAATCGGCAAAGTAATGTCTCTGCTTTTGAATATACTATCTAGGTTGGTCATAACATTTCTTCCAAGGAGTAAGCATCTTTTAATTTCATGGTTGCAATCACCATCTGCAGTGATTTTGGAGCCCCAAAAATAAAGTCTGACACTGTTTCCCCATCTATTTCCCATGAAGTGATGGGACCTGATACCATGATCTTCGTCTTCTGAATGTTGAGCTTTAAGCCAACTTCTTCGCTCTCCTCTTTCACTTTCATCAAGAGGCTTTTGAGTTCCTCTTCACTTTCTGCCATAAGGGTGGTGTCATCTGCATATCTGAGGTTATTGATATTTCTCCCGGCAATATTGATTCCAACTTGTGTTTCTTCCAGTTATATATGTGCAATATTGCTTGCAAATTTTTAAAGGTTACATTCAAATTTATAGTTGTTATGAAAAATAGACTGTATTCCCTGTTTTATAAAATATATTCTTGTAGTTTATTAGTACATAATATTAACAGTTTGTACTTAATCTCCTACTTCTGTCTTACCCCTCCTTCTTGTCTCTCTTCCCTGGTAACCAGTAGTTTGTTCTCTATAACTGTCAGTCTGCTTTTTTGTTATGCTCCCTAGTTTTTTGTATTTTTTTGATTACACATATAAGTGATACTATACTTGTGATACTATTATTTGTCTTTCTCTGTGTGACCTATTTCACTGAGCAAGATGTCCTTCAAGCCCACCCATGTTCTTGCTAATGGCAAACTTTATTTTTTGTTTTCATAATATTTCATCCTACATATATGCCACATCTTCTTTATTAGTTCATCTGTTGATGGACACACAGGTTATTTCCACATCTTAGCAATTGTAAATAATGCTGCTATGGACATTGGGGGACATGTATTTTTTTCAAATTAGTGTTTCTGTATTTTTCAGATATATACCAAGGAGTGAAATTACTGGGTCATATGGTGGTTCTGTTTTTGTTTTTTTGAGAAACCTCCATACTGTTTTTCTCAGTGACTACACCTGTTTACATCCCTACCAAGAGTTTATGAGGGTTCTGTTTTCCTCACGTCCTCACAAACTTTGTTTTTTGTGTTCATTTTGATGATAGCCATTCTGACAGGTGGGAGGTGATGTCTCGTTTTGACTTGCATTTCTCTAGTGATTAATAATCTTGAGCATCTTTTCATGTGCCTTTTGGCCATCTGCATTTCTTCCTTGAAAAACTTTTTTTTAGTTCTTGTGCCTATTTTTTAATCAGTTTTTTTAATGTTGAATTGTGTAAGCTATTTAAACATATTGGATAATAACCCACTATTGGCCATATTATTTACATATATTTTCTCCAACTCAGTAACATTTCTTTTTATTTTGTCATGTATGTAGCTTTTAAATTAATTAGATCACATTTATTTATTTCCTTTGCTTTATGAGGCAAATCCAAAAAAAATACTCTTGTGGTTTATATCAGAGTGTTCACCTATGTCTCCCTCTAGTTTTATGATTTCAGTTTCACATTTAAGCCTTTAATCCATTTTTAGTTTATTTTTGAATAAGGTGTTAGATAATTTTTTAATTTTATTCTTTTATATGTAACTATCCAGTTTTTCCTTTAGCACTTATTTAAAAAACTGTCTCTTATTTATTGTATATTCTTGCCTTCTCTGTCATAATTTAATTAACCATAAGTGTGTGGGTTTATTTCTGGGCTCTCTATTCTGTTTTATTGATCTGTGCCTGTTTTTCTGCCAGTACCATGCTAGCTTTGTAGTATAGACTAAAATCATAGCATGATTCCTTCAGCTCTCTTCTTTCTCAAACTTTTGGTTATTCATAAAATAGTTTGGGTTTTCCATACAAATATTGCCTGGAGAATCCCAGAGATAGGGGAGCCTTGTGGGCTGCCATCTATGGGGTCGCACAGAGTCAGACACGACTGAAGTGACTTAGCATAGCATAGCATACAAATATTAAAGTTTGTATTCTAGTTTTGTGCTAAAGGCCATTTATATTTTGATAGTGAAGGCCATGGGGTTGCAAAGAGTTGGACACGACTAAGCAATTTCACTTTGACTTTTCCCTTTCATGCATTGGAGAAGGAAATGGCAACCCACTCCAGTGTTCTTGCCTGGAGAATCCCAGGGATGGGAGAGCCTGGTGGGGGTCACACAGAGTCAGACATAACTGAAGTGACAGCAGCAGCAGCAGCAGTGATTGTATCATATCTGTAGATTGCCTTGAGTAATATGGTCATTTTAACTATATTAATTCAATCCACTCCAAGATCACAGTATATCTTTCCATCTGTCTGTTTCATCTTCAGTTTTTTAAATCAGAGTCTTATAGTTTTCTGAGTACAGGTCTTTTACCTCCTTAGTTAGGTGTATTCCTAGGTGTTTTATTCTTTTAATGTGATGGCAAATGGGATTATTCCCTTAATTTCTTTTCCTGATAGTCCATTGTTAGTATATAGAAATGCAGCAGATTTCTGTATGTTAATTTTGAACAGACCAAATATCAGTCACAGAATTGAATCAGTGATTTAAAAACTCCCCACAAATGAAAGTACTGGATAGGTGAAATCCACAAAATGTTTAGAGAAGAGTTTATACCTATCCTTCTCAAACTATTCCAAAAAATTGGACAGGAAGGAATATTTCAAATCTCACCTATGAAGTCACCATTATACTAAAACCAAAAACAGACAGTGATATCACACAAAAATAAAATTGCAAGCCAGAATCACTGATGAACATAGATACCAGTTTCTTCAACAAAATGTTAACAAACCAAATCCAACAATGGATTAAAAGGATTAGACACCATGATCAAGTGGGANGCAAGTGCCTAAGCGTACCCAAGTTAAGATGTGTATAAGAGACAGCTATTCCAAAAAATTGGACAGGAAGGAATATTTCAAATCTCACCTATGAAGTCACCATTATACTAAAACCAAAAACAGACAGTGATATCACACAAAAATAAAATTGCAAGCCAGAATCACTGATGAACATAGATACCAGTTTCTTCAACAAAATGTTAACAAACCAAATCCAACAATGGATTAAAAGGATTAGACACCATGATCAAGTGGGATTTGTTCTAGGAATGCAAGGATTCTTCAGTCTTCACAGTTTAATCAAGATGATACACCATATTGACAAATCAAAGAATAAAGACTATATGATCATCTCAATATATGGAGAAAAAAGTAATTGACAAAATTCTACTAAAATTCAACAACCATTTATGATAAAACTCTCCAGAAAATAGGCATAGAGGGAGTCTAACTCACCATAATGAAGGCTATATATGACAAGCCCACAGCTAACATCATACTTATTGTATGGCAAACGGTTTATTTCACTTTTGTCTGCTTAGGATTTGTTAGATGAGCTTCAGGGCTTTTCAGCTGTTTTTAAGAACTAATGCCAAATTAGCAACTTCATTCAAAAACAGAAAAAGTGACTTTTAAAACTTTAAAACTTGAGCTAATTAAAATTTAATGACAGGAGAGAAGATCTTCACTAGAAGGTGAAGTTTAACAGTCACTTGCTTAATTTAGGTGCATCCAAAGCAAGCAAAACATACAAATTTGTATTCAGTTCTCGTGAATCCTGGCAGCACAAAGCAAACAAATTCTGGCAGAGTTTCTAAGATCATAAAAATTTTGCATTTCATTGAAAACTATTTTTGTTTGGATTTTAAAAGCTGGCTTTGCTTTTATTATTTATGTTTTCTTTATGCATTTGAGTGTCACAAGCTGTTCTGTACTAAAGAAAGTTTGGTCAGCATTCTTGGCAGGCTACAGATTTAGATTTAAAGAATCTTTACTATGCTACTATTTCCACTCTTCCAATCCTGTTTGATCATCCATTTAAAGCAGTATTTATCCAACACCAGTAGAAAGGTAATAAAATATGAACAATATGAAATCTAACTATATATTTTTTTAAACGAGAACTTGGTAACACATTTAAAGAGGCTAGAGATATTTCTTATTTTCTCTCCATACACTTATCCTGATTATAGTATTATACATTTTAGTATAATAATTGAAAATAATTTAACATAAAAAGAAACCCTGATGTTTTGTGTATTCATACTGATTGAAGGGTAAATAAAAGAGGACCCATTTTTCTCTTATGCTTTACTCATTTTGCCATTGTCTAATTTTCCTTGTCTCCTACAAGTCACTGTATTTTCAAACTTGCAATAAGCTGTTCAATCAAATTGACATTATCATAAACATAATGTTTCATTCTTTGAGTGTATACGATCATTAGGCCATACATCATTCACTGTATAGTATCATTAGACAATTTCAAGCTTGAAAAATAATGGTCATTTATTTTTTCCACTTTATAATATATCATAAACAAGTTTGCCACTTTCCATATCAGATAATTATTATCATTATCTTTCCAAACTTTATCTTCTCTTAAAGCTCAAACACTGTAAGAATAATTTCTGAACATACCTTTCATTATAAAATTAAAGGTATTTTTATTCCAAAGTAAATTATCTTTTTCTTGTGTTTTCCAGATTAGATATTTTAAAACACATCACTGAGGTTATATTCTGAAAAACCAAAGATTTAAGATTCTGCATCTAAAGATGAGATTTCCTAATGGAAGTAACCTTTAAAACAAATTGTTGGAAAGATCAGCAAATAAGAAACTGCAGATAAAATTTAATGCTGTAGGACTGTGGCATCAAGTGACATCAAATCTGTGAACAAGAATCCCCCACTTAGAGTTATATTCACTCAGCAGATGATTTTATGAGGGATGTAGATACTAAGGTCTGTGGATGCTAACTTAACGGCCTTTTAAAAATGTAGTTAAATGCACGCATCACAATTTAATTTATAGTGAGAATTATGTAGAGCAGCATAAAAGGGAAACAACTTTATTTCATTTATTTTCTTTTTCCTTTGGAAAGCTTGCAGAAAATAAAACACCTTTAAAAAGTTTCTTCCGTATATTGAGGCAATTATCATCTGTGGTATGAAGTTTAAGCTTTGTATCACCTACATAAATTCTTTTGACTTTTCTTTTATCTGTTTCAGTCTACTTCTCTGACATTTATGGGCCAGCAAATGCGCTCCCTATTGGCTAATTTAACACCTGCAGATTGGGCTCACTATAAGCATAAAATCTGAATAACTGAGATGGTTAAAGCTCCTTACCCTGGTTCTGAAGATTCTGCCTACTCTGAAATGTCTGTGGCAGTTGGGAACTCAGTGAATTTTGAACAGACATGTGCAATAGGTGATTGTCCCCATGTGATGATTCCAAGAGATTATGCTCCCTGATGATTTACTGCTATATTTCTGAAATTGAGGCTATTTCACATGTAAAGGATTCCTCTATTACTCAGTTTTAACCTCCCTAACTCAGTGCATATTTATTAAACACTATTCATGAGCTGTTGGGAAAGTCTGGGTAGATGGAAGGTCACAAGATATAATCCGACGTAAAATGAACACAATATTCCAGGAAGTCAGTTATCTAATAGATGTGGCAAGATATATGTGCTAACCTATTATTAAAAAGTTATATGTAAGTCCTTCTGTCCTAATACAGTGCAAGTGCCTAAGCATACCCAAGTTAAAGGAATATACAAAGTGGAATGGGGCTTCCCTGGTGGGCCAGTGGTAAAGAATCTGCCTGCAAAACCAGAGATTTGGGTTTGATCCCTGAATCAAGAAGATCCCCTGGAAAAGGAAATGGCACCCTTCTCCAGCTTTGCTGCCTGAAAAATCCCATGGACAGAGGGGCCTGGCGGGCTATAGTCCATGGGTCACAAAGAGTTGGATACAACTTAGTGACTAAACAAGAGGAAACAACAACAAAGTGAAATAGGATTAATCAAGTAACATTTCTTAGAGAAATCATTTCTTTAGCCAGTGTTTGGAGAAAATCATGAGCACAGACTGGTGAGGGCAAGTTGGCTACCTTCCAGTCAGCATCAATCTAATGAGGTAAAAAGCCTATTAAATGGCCTCAGAGCATCATTTGTTTTACCTTTTTTAAAAATCATGCATCATATTTGAGTTCTTTCTTTTGTTATTAAATTATTAAGATAATCTTCGTGAAGGCAAAGACATAATGTTCTAGTTCATAATTGTATTCCCAGAAGTTATCATTGTGTCTATCACAGTGGCCAACAAATAGGCATTTGTTGTTTTATTTAACAAAGGTGCAAACAAGTAAGTCATAAGCAGGGTTCATCATGTAAGTAGAAAACAACCCTTCACATTGCAAATATATTATCTCCTAAATTTGGACTCAAAACACTTTTCTCCAGTTTAGGTATAGGTATAGTGATGCTTCTTTCTTCCTGGGGAATATGAGGTAGATCTATTTATAGAGTCTATATGTTGGTGCAAATTGTTGTCATATAATAACTCAAAGAAACAGTAAATAACACAAAATTAAGATTTAATATAAATCAGAAATTACTAGCACATATTATTAATGAACCACCCAAAAACACAGAAAAACTCCAGTTATAATATATAAACTGCAAACAAATTGAGTTTCACAAAAGCCGATGACCAGCACAAGGAATCAAGACTGCAGAATACTGAGTCATTCTTTTTGGTCAAAGAATAGAGAAAATAATATTCATACAATTTCTAAACACTTAAGACTATTGGTATCAGATTCAAATACAAATCTCCAGTAAATGAGAAATGTTAATAGAGTGTTTTGNGTAAAGAATCTGCCTGCAAAACCAGAGATTTGGGTTTGATCCCTGAATCAAGAAGATCCCCTGGAAAAGGAAATGGCACCCTTCTCCAGCTTTGCTGCCTGAAAAATCCCATGGACAGAGGGGCCTGGCGGGCTATAGTCCATGGGTCACAAAGAGTTGGATACAACTTAGTGACTAAACAAGAGGAAACAACAACAAAGTGAAATAGGATTAATCAAGTAACATTTCTTAGAGAAATCATTTCTTTAGCCAGTGTTTGGAGAAAATCATGAGCACAGACTGGTGAGGGCAAGTTGGCTACCTTCCAGTCAGCATCAATCTAATGAGGTAAAAAGCCTATTAAATGGCCTCAGAGCATCATTTGTTTTACCTTTTTTAAAAATCATGCATCATATTTGAGTTCTTTCTTTTGTTATTAAATTATTAAGATAATCTTCGTGAAGGCAAAGACATAATGTTCTAGTTCATAATTGTATTCCCAGAAGTTATCATTGTGTCTATCACAGTGGCCAACAAATAGGCATTTGTTGTTTTATTTAACAAAGGTGCAAACAAGTAAGTCATAAGCAGGGTTCATCATGTAAGTAGAAAACAACCCTTCACATTGCAAATATATTATCTCCTAAATTTGGACTCAAAACACTTTTCTCCAGTTTAGGTATAGGTATAGTGATGCTTCTTTCTTCCTGGGGAATATGAGGTAGATCTATTTATAGAGTCTATATGTTGGTGCAAATTGTTGTCATATAATAACTCAAAGAAACAGTAAATAACACAAAATTAAGATTTAATATAAATCAGAAATTACTAGCACATATTATTAATGAACCACCCAAAAACACAGAAAAACTCCAGTTATAATATATAAACTGCAAACAAATTGAGTTTCACAAAAGCCGATGACCAGCACAAGGAATCAAGACTGCAGAATACTGAGTCATTCTTTTTGGTCAAAGAATAGAGAAAATAATATTCATACAATTTCTAAACACTTAAGACTATTGGTATCAGATTCAAATACAAATCTCCAGTAAATGAGAAATGTTAATAGAGTGTTTTGCCTTTTTAAGATATGTGTGTTACTATACTGGGTAATAGGGAGTCAATTCTTTTTCTTACTGGGACTGGGGATTTTGGATTTGATGTGATACAGCAGATGTGATAGAGCACAGGGTCATCTCTGAATGGCGGGTACTTGTGGAAGTGCTGACATTTGAACTAAATTTTAGGAAGGATTAAGAGCTGGAATCAGGTGTGGATGAGTTTATCCAGGTAAAAGAAATATTATTAGTCATGTCAGTGCCTAAGCATGGCATTGATGTGATTAGGTTTGAATTATAGATTGTTTCCTTTGACAGCAATAGAGAAGATTAAGGGGGCAGGCAGATATATAGGATAAATTTTTATAAACTGAATATACTTTTGTAAAATAGCAGTGAAATCAAGAAATGGGATGTTGTACACACCTCAAAATTACCTGTCATGTTCCCTTGCAGTCACTACCCTGGAAAACCAGTCACAGGAAAACCACAGTTACAAGTTCTAAGAGATTTGTTATTTTTTGTAATGTGTGTGAATAGAATAATACATAATGTATTTTTTAGCTTCATTATTTTTCGTTTCACATTAAATGTACGAAATTTGGCCATAGAGTCGCATGATTTAGATATTTCTTCTCACTGCTGTGTAGTGTGACTATAACACCATTTATTCATTCTGCTGTTGATACGTATTGTTACTTTCCAGGATTTTGACTATTTCAGATAGTGCTACTGCCATGAACATTCTAGTACATATTTTTGAATGACTTATGTGGATATTTCTTTTAGGTATAATGTAGGTGTAGAAATCCCACAGCATGGGAACTGTGTGAATGTACAGTTTTAGTGGAGATTGCAAAACAGCTTTTCAAAGGAATTGTACCAATTCACACTTCCTCCAGGAAAGTAGGAGAGTTGTTTACTATTCTCCAAAACTTAATATTTTATCATTGTTATTATTTGTCTTCACCATTCTGGTAGATTTTAGTGGCATATCGTGGTGTTTTAAGTTACATTTACCAAACAATCAGAAAAATTTATCACATTTTATATTTTGTATTTCTGTGTGTNAAAGTGAGAGAGTTGTTTACTATTCTCCAAAACTTAATATTTTTATCATTGTTATTATTTGTCTTCACCATTCTGATAGATTTTAGTGGCATATCGTGGTGTTTTAAGTTACATTTACCAAACAATCAGAAAAATTTATCACATTTTATATTTTATTTTTCTGGGTGTTCTTTGTACATACTGTTTATTAGCATTTTTTCAGAAATACTGTTGGGAATATATTATTCTATTCTATCTAATGACTTTTCTCTCTCTTAATAGTTAACCTTATAAACAAAAGTTTATTTTTTTTAATGAAATATTTTAATGGTTAACACTTTGCATCAGGTACTTAAATCAATCTTGGTCTTTTCTAGTAACATGTACAGTAACCCAAATTTTTCTCTGAAGATTGTATTTCATATATATGAAATATATTTAAAGTATAATCTGACACCACTCTGAGTTCACTGTGTCATCTTAATATGCCTTGGGCATACAGTTTAGAACTATAAGGATATTGAGATTTTATGTTTTTTTCTGGTCAGATTTACCATTATTTTTGAGGATTTTTTTCCCAGTTCAACCTGGTTATCCAGTTTATTAACAAATATGTTGGTAACTATTTCATATTTTCTCCTCTTTAAATCTGTCATATTTTTTCTCTGTTCAATCATTATGGTTATAATTTGTGGCTTTCCTCTCCTTCTGCTATTTTTCTTAAATTGCCCAGAGGTTATCAAATATATTTTTAAAAAAAAGCTTTTGGCCTTCTTGAAATTTCCTGTTATATACTTGGTATTTTTTTGGAGAAGGCAATGGCAACCCACACCAATACTCTTGCCTAGAAAATCCCATGCACAAAGGAGCCTGGTAGGCTGCAGTCCATAGGGGCACTAAGAGTCGGGCACGACCGAGTGACTTCATTTTCACTTTCATGCATTGGAGAAGGAAATGGCAACCCACTCCAGTGTTCTTGCCTGGAGAATCCCAGGGATGGAGGAGCCTGGTGGGCTACCATCTATGGGGTCGCACAGAGTTGGATACGACTGAAGCGACTTAGTAACAGCAGCAGCAGCATACTTGTTTTTAATTTTTAATTAAAAAAATACACAACTTTAAAAAATTAGGACACACATTTTAAACTTACATTTGCCTTAAGAAAATATAAATAACTTTATTCACTCATTCAGATTCATTTGATTCACGTGAATATATATATATATATATATGGAGATAAATATATCTGTCTCTTGTCCAGCACTAAGTGATGTCTCTGCTTTTCAACACACTGTCTAGGTATGTCATTGCTTTCCTTCCAAGAAACAAATCTCTTCTGATTTCATGGCTGCAGTCACCATACACAGTGATTTTAGAGCCCAAGAAGAGGAAATCTGTCACTACTTCTACCTTTCCCCCCTCTATTTGCCATGAAGTAATGGGGCTGGATGCCATGTTCTTAGTATTTTAATATTTAGTTGTAAGCTGGCTNTCCTTCCAAGAAACAAATCTCTTCTGATTTCATGGCTGCAGTCACCATACACAGTGATTTTAGAGCCCAAGAAGAGGAAATCTGTCACTACTTCTACCTTTCCCCCCTCTATTTGCCATGAAGTAATGGGGCTGGATGCCATGTTCTTAGTATTTTAGTATTTAGTTGTAAGCTGGCTCCTTCACTCTCCTCCTTCATCCCCATCAAGAGGCTCTTTAAATCTTCTTTGCTTTCTGCTATTAGAATGGTTTCATCCACATATCTGAGGTTGTTGAGGTTTCTCCCACCTATCTTGTTTCTAGCTTGTTACTCATCCAGCCCAGCATTTCTCATGATGTGCTAGCATATAGATTGAATAAACAGGGTGACAGCAGACAGTGGTGTTGCACTACTTTCTGAATTTTGAACCAATCAATTGTTCCATACGGGGTTCTAGCTATTGCTTCTTGACCAGCATACAGGTTTCTCAGGAGACAGATAAGATGGACTCGTATTTCCATCTCTTTAAAAGCTTCCCACATTTTACTATGTTCCACAGAGTCACAGGCTTTTGCATAGTCGATGAAACAGGTAGATGTTTTTCTGGACTTCCCTGGCTTTCTCTGTGATCCAGCAAATGTTGGTAATTTGATCTCTGGTTCCTCCTCCTTTTCTAAACCCAGCTTGGCCATCTGGAAGTTTTTGGTTCACAAAGGCTGAAGCCTAGCATTCAAGATTTTAAGCATGACCTTACTAGCATGGGAGATGAGTGCAATTGTCCAATGATTTGAACATTCTTTAGTATTACTCTTCTTGAGAATTGGGATTGGGTTTGACCCTTTTTAATCCTGTGGCCACT
>SJYW01047729.1:374264-407787 GCA_006410735.1 Raphicerus campestris
ACAAAGGTCCGTCTAGTCAAGGCTATGGTTTTTCCAGTGGTCAAGCATGGATGTGAGTTGGACTGAGAAGAAAGCTGAGCACCAAAGAATTGATGCTTTTGAACTGTGGTGTTGGAGAAGACTCTTGAGAGTGCTGTAGACTGCAAGGAGATCCAACCAGTCCATCCTAAAGGAGATCAGTCATGGGATTTCTTTGGAAGGAATGATGCTAAAGCTGAAACTCCAGTACTTTGGCCACCTCACGGGAAGGGTTGACTCATTGGAAAAGACCCTGATGCTGGGAGGGATTGGGAGCATGAAGAGAAGGGGATGACAGAGGATGAGATGGCTGGATGGGATCACTGTCTCAATGGACGTGAGTCTGAGTGAACTCCGGGAGTTGGTGATGGACAGGGAGGCCTGGTGTGCTGCGATTCATGGGGTCGCAGAGTCAAACACAACTGAGAGACTGAACTTGAACTGATTGAAGAAGGCCTTCTTATCTCTCTCTGCTCTACCCCTTCCCTTATTATGACTGTGTGTGTGTGCATGCACACGCGTGCGGGGGTGTGTTGTTCAGTCGTGTCTGACTCTTTGCAAGCCTATGTACTGTAACCCACTGGGCTTCTCTGTTCCTGGAATTCTCCAGGTAGGTATACTGGAATGGATTGCCATTCCCTCCTCCAGAAGATCTTCCCAACCCAGCGATCATACCCAGGTCCCCTTCATTGCAGGCAGATTGTTTACCATCTAAGCCACCAGACAGCACACAAACTGTCAAATATCTCCATCTTTGGAGGAATTAACCTTTTTCCCTGTAGTGATCCCATGCATACAATATTAAAAATTGGTACATTTGGATACTGTTTCTTCTGTTAGCTGGCCCATTTCAGTTTATTTAATTGACTTGGCTATGGAACCTTAGGCTAAAGAGAAAGTCTCTCCTCCCTACAACAGAATCCAGAACATCTGAGTTATAAATCATCAGTAGTAGTGAAGTCATGGCCTTCTTTCATAATCTGTGCATTGGGGGATGAAAGTAGTAATCAATACAGCTTTTACATTTTGTTATTTTATCAGTGCATGACAACATACAGTCTTACAAAAACAAGACACTAAGTATTGTTTTTTAGAAGAGCATGGGTTAGTTGTTCCTTTTGTCCTTTTTTGCCTTTTTTAAGAAAAAAACAGTTGGTTTTTTATTTTGTTTTGTTAGTTTTGCTGCATGTAAATTTCTAGGATGGCAGTATTTTCCTCATATCACTATATTGCTTTTCTTTCATTGCCTTTCTTTTTTGTTGAATTCTTTTATTTGAACAACAAAGAGCAGTTATTTTGGTAAGACTTTCCTGAGTAAAAACAAGCAAAAGTCTTAGAGCACAACTAATAAAACAGCAAGCAATTGAGTTAAAGTGAAGAAAAGGTAGAAAATGTCTGAAAAAAATTTAGCCAGTTACTTTAAAAGTTAAACAGATATCTACTCTCTGACCTTGTCATTCCACTCCCAGTTATGTATGCCAGAGAACTGAAAATATAAGTACATTAAAAATCTTGGAATAAAATGTTTATATAACATGTTTATTCATAGTAGACCAGAAGTAGTAATAACACAGATGTTCATCAATTGGAAAATGGATTAAAAAACTGGAGTATAATCATAAAATTAAATTCCACTTATTCATAAGAAAGAATGAGCTACTGTAGCAACACCAACAACATGGATGAATCTCAAAATCCATTACACTCTGTTGAATTCTCATACAATTTCTCTAGAATGGCTGAAACTAAACTGCAATGATGTAAATAATATCAGTGTTGCCTTCTGAGTGTTTAGCCAATGGGAGAGTGGCTGATGGATAAGACATAGGGAGATGTTCTGCAGTTATGGAAATTATCAATGCCCCGATAGTGATGTGGGCTGTATGAGCATATGGATTTTCGAAGTCCAACTGTTATTAGTTTTCAGATCTGAACCTTTCATTGTAAATAAATTATACTTTAGTAAAAAAGTTAAAATGAATGTGCAAAAAGTTTGGAGAAAAACCATAAAATGTGCTCATCATCATTACTCATCAGAGAAAGAAAAATTAAAATCACAGTGAAATAGGAGCTCACTAATATCAGAATGGCTAAAAAATGAAAAAGAATGGCAGTTGATGTTGATGGCAATATACAAAATAAAATGATAAAATGTTATTGAAAAATAGTTGACAGGTTTTTAAAAATAAGATGCAGTGTATATAGTTACTCTACTATCCAGTAATTTTATTCCTAGTTATTGAGTCATCCTGAATCATCTGTGTTCCTGGAGGCAGATGGTAAGAGGGANGATAAAATGTTATTGAAAAATAGTTGACAGGTTTTTAAAAATAAGATGCAGTGTATATAGTTACTCTACTATCCAGTAATTTTATTCCTAGTTATTGAGTCATCCTGAATCATCTGTGTTCCTGGAGGCAGATGGTAAGAGGGAGGGAATACTTCATGGAAGTCTAAGTGAGGGCACTAAACTCAGGCACCCGAGAGGGCTGGACTCTGAGGAGGAGTATTCCATGCTGCAGCGACAATAAGGCAGTACTGGGGTGGAAGAGCTGAAAGGAGATGGTGACAGCCTTTGGCAGCCTGGGGAGAGTTATGGTAAAAGATCACACATCAGAGGTGATAGGATGGTTGGAAATTTGGTTACTTTGAGCAAATAAGTGTGTTGATTTGGCAAATAAATCAGAACATGAGGAATAATTGAATTTACTATTATCTAATGAGAAATGATTTACAAACAAGGAGGGAAAAGTTAGAGCATTGCGGTTTCTATTAGAATTGGAAATACGGGTGTGAAACCTTTTAAAAAAATACATAATCTAGGAAATGGCAACCCACTCCAGTGTTCTTGCCTGGAGAATCCCAGGGGCGGGGGAGCCTGGTGAGCTGCCGTCTATGGGGTTGCACAGAGTCGGACACGACTGAAGCGACTTAGCAACAGCAGCAGCAGCAGTCAATTATTCATGAATTCCGTATTTTAGAATTCACAGACTTGCTAAAATTTATCTGTAACCCCAAAATAAATATAGCACCTCTATGGTCATTCACAGATGTGGACAGAACAGTAAACAGTTTGAGTTGCCTGACGTATGTGTTCCCTGCAGAGATCCACCAAGGCAACGCTCTGCCTTCAGGTTTCATACAGTAAAAACCTTTACTTTTCCTTATTTGAGTCTGTTTGAGTGATGTTAGTAGCTCAGTTCTGTCCAACCCTTTGTGACCCCATGGACTGGGGCCTGCCAGGCTCTGTCTATGGGATTTCCCAGGCAAGATTACTGGAGTGGGTTGCCATTCCCTTCTCTAGGGGATCTCCTTGATGCAGGGATCGAACCCCAGTCTCCTGCATTTCAAGTAGACTTTTTGCCATCTGAACCACTTGGAAACCATGGTTTTTTTTTAACATTTTTGTGCTTTTTCATGGTGATTTTGCTGTTTCCAAACTAAGTGCTGAAGTTGGTCTAATATTCCTAAAGGCAAGAAGGCTGTGGTGTTTCTTATGGGGTAAATGTGTTAGATATGTTCCCTTCAGGCATAAATCGTTGTGCAGTTAATCATGAGTTCAGTGCCAATGAATCAGTGATATATTTTGAGTTTGATGGTTTTAAACAGAAACACACATAACACAACAATAATGACCAATTGGTGAAAGTGTGACCAGAGGCTCACAGGAACCTAACCCCACATTCTCAAGGATGGTGGTTCAGTATTCCTTAATTTGGAATTATCAGTGACTTGCTAGAATGTAACTACCATGAATAGTGAGAATAAACTTTGTATGGGAGTGCATGTGAATTATATTCAGGGAGGGCGTAGACTCATTGATACCATTTAGCAATGTTCTTGGTTTCTAAATAGCATATTCACTAAAGCATAAGGTTTGTCCAGGAACACCTTATATCAGAAAGTGAAGACATGCTCAAAGAATGATAAGACATGTCAAAAGTATATGAGAACCTAACTTGATGGATCTCTCACTGAGCAAGTCTAGGACAATTTGAGTATTAAAATCAATGACAATATCAGATGAAACCCAGTATACTAAAACAGGAACCCATGAGTTCATACTAATATAAATAAATGAAGGAGGAAAAGAACTCTTCTTCAATTAAATAACTAAAAATAAAGAGGAAATGATAGTCATAATTTGGAAAATTGTAATGGTGGCAGAGGTTTTGCTAAGAAACAGTATGCTGATGGAATACTGAGATCTGAACTCAATGATGACTTCACCCTAAAGAGACCTAACTTTGGTTTTGAGGAAACATCCTCCAGACTCAGAAAGGCATCATAAAGCATGAAAAGCCTGCAAATTTGAAAGACTATTAAGAACATAACAGAAAGGGATAGATTAAACAACTGTTTCAGACTGAATATTTATGAGACGTNCTTTGGTTTTGAGGAAACATCCTCCAGACTCAGAAAGGCATCATAAAGCATGAAAAGCCTGCAAATTTGAAAGACTATTAAGAACATAAGAGAAAAGGATAGATTAAACAACTGTTTCAGACTGAATATGAGACATGAAAATTAGAAATAATGCTGCTTTCTAGACAAGTATCTGGACTAGAAGTGAAAAGGACACATTGGTGTGATCATTGGCAAAATTAAAATAGAGCTTATGGATTGGAAAGCAGCATTGTATATGGGACAGTTTCCTAAATGGATGAGTTGTATGGCGGTAATGTTAGAGAGGATTGTTTTTTATAAGATACACGCTGGAGTCTCTTTAAGAGTGGTAGGACATCAAAACAGAAAATGACTCTTCCAGTCCATTTTCTTCTTTCCCTCCCTCCTTCCCTCTCTCTCTTCCCCTCCTTCCTTCCCTGCCCCATTCCTTCCTTGCATCCATCCTTCCATGTAGTCTGTAAAAGAGAACAATATTCATTAATCTTTTTACTCTGAGAAAATCCTTAAAATAATTCTTAGGTTTCCTACACACAAAATATTCCATGACTCACAGTAATTGAATAAGTTTGTTGTGGATATAATATTACAATAATAATTTTCAGTACTATTTTAAGTTGAGAAATATTTTCCTGTGATTATCTTTATTTTGGCCAATTCTTTATTCTGCTCTTTTTATGTGTTGCCTCATTCCTGTAAATTATAGCCACTTTAAGTCAGTGAGGTAGGAAAAGGAAATTTTAGTTTTTTTCATTAAAAATTATTCTGTATCCAAGTAAGTCTATATTCTTATCACAACTTTCTGCTAAGCAATTCCTAATGAAGTAGATATATAATACACAATTGTTAAGGGTGATTTTATGTTTCCTCCTTTTTAATACTTAAAACATTTCTTAGAGAAAAAAAAAAGAAAAGAGGCGTAGCTTACCCCTCTTGACTTTAACTCTGTTTCTCTGTACAAATTTAAAAAACTTAAAAGGCAGACAGTATGTCTTTGACATATCAGTTCAGTTCAGTTCAGTCACTCAGGCGTGTCTGACTCTTTGCGACCCCATGAATCGTGGCACGCCAGGCCTCCCTGTTCATCACCATCTCTCAGAGTTCACTCAGACTCATGTCCATCGAGTCCATGAAGCCATCCAGCCTTCTCATCCTTGGTTGTCCACTTCTCCTCCTGCACTCAATCCCTTCCAGCATCACAGTCTTTTCCAATGAGTCAACTCTTCGCATGAGGTGGCCAAAGTACTGGAGTTTCAGCTTTAGCATCATTCCTTCCAAAGAAATCCCAGGGTTGATCTCCTTCAGAATGGACTGATTGGATCTCCTTGCAGTCCAAGGGACTCTCAAGAGTCTTCTCAAACACCACAGTTCAAAAGCATCAATTCTTCAGCGCTCAGCCATGACCACAGGAAAAACCATAGCCTTGACTAGATGGACCTTAGTCAGCAAAATAATGTCTCTATTTTTGAATATGCTGTCTAGGTTGGTCATAACTTTTCTTCCAAGGAGTAAGCATCTTCTAATTTCATGGCTGTAGTCACCATCCACAGTGATTTTGGAGCCCCCCAAAATAAAGTCTGTCACTGTTTCCACTGTTTCCCCATTTATTATTCCCCATGAAGTGATGGGGCCAGATGCCATGATCTTCGTTTTCTGAATGTTGAGCTTTAAGCCAACTTTTTAATTCTCCTCTTTCACTTTCATCAAGAGGCTTTTAGCTCCTCTTCACTTTCTGNATGGACATGACTTTGAGTAAACTCTGGGAGCTGGTGATGGGCATGGAGGCCTGGCGTACTGCGATTCATGGGGGTGCAAAGAGTCAGACATGACTAAGCAACTGAATTGAACTGAACTGAAAGTGACTTAGTATGCACACATATAGCATATTTGTAAGTTGCTAAGAGAGATATCTTCAGAGTTTTTATCACAGGAGAGAAGAGATAAAAAATGATTGTTGACACTAGCATGTCTCTGTGAAGACTGCAGTACTATATTTTCATGTTTGGATTTTCCTTATTTTAAAAACAGTTGAAACATCTGAAACAAACTATTGATGGGGCACCATAAATGCTGATATCAGTATATTCTCTCTTTAAGACAGAACTTTCCTCTTGGTATAAAGACAAAAATGCTAGATACATCTATACCTTTGGTTGTCTCAGAAATACTTTGCCACAAAAAAAATGTTTTCTTTAATTTCATCATCATTTACAAAACTTGAAAATACTACAGCATGGTACTTTTGCTAAAATCTGTTTATTCATCACCTGAATAGAAAAACTGCTGTTTTTCAGTTATTATACAAAACCTTTTCAGCATCATGTTGACTTTTCCTGCTGTTTGAGAATGTAATCTTTGAAAAATTATACACTGCAATTTGTCCTAGAATTTTGCTTTCTATAATTTTACATGCTTGAATTATTAGATCCTCTCCAGTGGTAACACTTTCCCTTTCCTGGGCATTAATAATTTACTGAATGACTTGCTTCCTAATATTTTTTATTAAATCTGAATTTTAAAAATAAAACCTTTCCTTTCATATGTTCTAAGATTCCAGTGACACGTTTAAATAATCAGTTCTTTTGTGTAAAAACCAGCCCCATCCTCCAATCACACACTGGAGTATTGAATCCTCATCAACATACCACAACAAACTACACAGATTTCCTGGGTCATTCTTTCATTGTCTAATTACTGAATGTCTCATACATTTGAGAATTTGAATTGAATTCAAATTGAATTCACATTCAAATTGAATAATTTGAAGAAATCCTAAAACATGGCAGAGAAAATATATATATAATATGAACAAATCTTCCTAATTGAATATCTTTTGATTAATCTGAAAGATGTAATATAAAAAGAAATGGTAATGCTATTCCTAAGAAAAGAAATGAGATACAGAAACAGAAGTACTGAAAAGTAAAATTAAGTGAAATTNATATATAATATGAACAAATCTTCCTAATTGAATATCTTTTGATTAATCTGAAAGATGTAATATAAAAAGAAATGGTAATGCTATTCCTAAGAAAAGAAATGAGATACAGAAACAGAAGTACTGAAAAGTAAAATTAAGTGAAATTATGGTTGCTGAAAAAAAGAGTCCAAAATATAGTACTTGAATGCAGTCTCAAAAATGACAGAATGATCTTGGTTTGTTTTCAAGGCAAACCATTTACCATCACAGTAATACAAGTCTGTGCCCCAAAGACTGATGCCAAAGAAGCTGAAGTTGACCAGTTCTATGAAAACCTGCTATACCTTCTAGAACTAACACCAAAAAAAATTCTCTTTGCATCATAGGGGATTGGAATACAAATGTAGGAAGTCAAGAGCTACCCAGAATAACAGGACAATTTTGCAGTGCAGTACAAAATGAAGCAGAGCAAAGGCTAACAAAGTTTTGTCAAGAGAACACACTGGTCATAGCAAACACCCTTTCCAAAAATCTGAAAGATGACTCTACATGCGGACATCACCAGATGTCAACATCAGAATCAGACTGATGATGATCTTTGCAGCCAAAGATGGAGAATCACTATACAGTCAGTAAAAACAAGACCTGGAACTGACTGTTGTGGCTCAGATCATGAGCTCCTTATTGCAAAATTCAGGCTTAAATTGAAGACAGTGGAGAAAACTACTAGGTCATTCAGGTATGGCCTGAATCAAATCCCTTATGATTATACAGTGGAGATGATGACTAGATTCACAAAATTAGATGTGGTAGACAGTGTGCCTGAAGAACTATGGATGGGTGTTCAATTGTACAGGAGGAGGCAGTGATCAAAACTATGCCAAAGAAAAAGAAGTGCAGGAAGGCAAAGTGGTTGTCGGTGAAGGCTTTACAAATAGCTGAGGAAAGAAGAGAAGTGAAAGGAAATGTAGAAAAGGAAAGATATACCCAAAGAATGCAGGGTTCCAGAGAAATAGCAAGGAGAGAGAACAAAGCCTTCTTCAATGAACAATGCAAAGAAATAGAGGAAAACAATAGAATGGGAAAGACTAGAGATCTCTTCAAAACAAGGGAATATTTCATGCAAGGATGGGTATGATAAAAGACAGAAACATCAAGGACCTAGCATTAATGACCTAACAGAGGCAGAATAGATTAAGAAGAGGTGGCAAGAATACACAGAAGAATTGTACAAAAAAGTCTTAATGACCCAGATAACCACGATGGTGTGGTCACTCACCTAGAGCCAGACATCCTGAAGTGTGAAGTCAAGTGGGCTTAGAAACCATTACTAAGAACAAAGCTAATGGATGTGACAGAATTCAAGCTGAGCTAATTAAAATCCTAAAAGATGATGCTGTGAAAGTGCTATACTCAGTATGTCAGCAAATTTGGAAAACTCAGCAGTGGCCACAGGACTGGAAAAGGTCAGTTTTCATTCCAATCCCAAAGAAAGGCAATGCCAAAGAATGTTCAAACTATGTATATTTGAACTGATTTCACTTGCTAGCGAGAGTATGCTCTAAATCCTTTAAGCTAGACTTTAGCTGCATGTGAACTGAAGCTATAAGATGCACAAGCTGGGTTTCAAGGAGGCTGAGGGACCAGATATCAAATTACCAACATCCACTGTATCATAGAAAAGGCAAAGGAATTTCATCTTTGAAACTTCATCATCTTCTGCTTCATTGACTATGCTAAATCCTTTGACTGTGTGGATCACAACAAACTGTTGAAAATTCTTAAAGAGATGGGAATAGAAGACCACCTTACCTGCTTCCTGAGAAATCTGTATGCAGGTCGAGAAGCAATAGTTAGAACCAGACATGGAACAATGGACTGGTCAAAACTGGGAAAGGAGTTCGTCAAAGCTGTATATTGTCACTCTGCTTATTGAACTTATATGCAGAGTACATCATGTGAAATGCTGGGTTGGATGAATCACAAGGTGGAATCAAGACTGCCAGGTGAAATATCAACAACTGCAGATATGCAGATAACACCCTAATGGCAGAAAGCAAAGAGGAACTAAAGAACCTCTTAATGAAGAGTAAAAGAGGGGAGTGAGAAAAGCTGGCTTAAAACTCAACATTCAAAAAACAAAGATCATGGCATCTGGTCTCATCACTTGACAGCAAATAGAAGGGGAAAAAGTGGAAGCAGTAATACAGTTTCTTTACTTGGGTTCTAAAACCACTGTGGACAGTGACTGCAGTCATGAAATTGGTGCCTTGCTTTTTGGAAAGAAAATTATGACAAACCTAGACAGCATATTGAAAAGCAGACATCATTTTGCAGAGAAAGATCCATATAGTCAAAGCTGTGGTTTTTCCAGTAGTCTTGGATATGAGAGTTGTGAGATTTTGTTAGTTGTGAANTGGAAAGAAAATTATGACAAACCTAGACAGCATATTGAAAAGCAGACATCATTTTGCAGAGAAAGATCCATATAGTCAAAGCTGTGGTTTTTCCAGTAGTCTTGGATATGAGAGTTGTGAGATTATGTTAGTTGTGAAATGTAAGAGTTGGAATATAAAGAAGGCCTGAGCACTGAATAATTGATGTTTCAAACTGTGGTGCTGGAGAAGATTGTTGAGAGTCCCTTGGATAGCAAGGAGATCAAACCAGTCAATCTGTGAATTCTCTAGAAGGTTTGTTGCTAAAGCTGAAATTCCAATACTTTGGCCACCTGACTGGAAGAATAGACTTACTGGAAAAGACCTTGTTGCTAGGAAAGATTAAAGGCAAAAGGAAAAGGGACTGACAGAGGATGAAATGGTCAGATACCATCACTCAATCAATGGATATGAATTTGAGCAAACTCTGGGAGATGGCAGAGGACAGAGGAGACTTTTGTGCTACAATGAGGTCACAAAAGGTTAGACATGACTTAGCGACTGACCTGCAACAATATGGTTGCTAAAAATTAGCAGAAAGAGCAAATGGACAATATATCCAGAAAGTAGAAATGAGTAACAGATGGAAAATATAAGGTAAAAGATGATAAAGGAAACAGAAAATTAGTGTAAGGTATCCAAAATATTTTTAATAGGGGCTCTAGAAAGGGCAAAATGAAGAAATGTGTTTTCATTTAGATGGAGCATCCCAAAGCCCAGGAAAACTAATTGAAATGTAAGTCTTAATTCTGTGATAAACAACTGTGAAATTGAAATTTTAAAATTTAGATTTTTTTTCATTGTCAAGAGGAATTGGAGTGAGGGGGTATAAGAGGTTGGGAAAATAGTTACCTTGCAAAGGAGTAAAACTTGAATAAGCATTGATGTCATAATCAATAGTANAATTGAAATTTTAAAATTTAGATTTTTTTTCATTGTCAAGAGGAATTGGAGTGAGGGGGTATAAGAGGTTGGGAAAATAGTTACCTTGCAAAGGAGTAAAACTTGAATAAGCATTGATGTCATAATCAATAGTAGGTATTAGGTAACAATGGAAATTCTGAGAGGCTATTTTCAACCAAGTATTCCATACACAAATAAGAGGAAGGTGGGGGGAAGCTTTACCGGAAATAGTAATTATAGAACACTTTCTGAGTTAGTGGAGAAAACAATTTACATAGTGATATCAAGGTTAGCATTGTGTCCTGATTTAACTAAATAAGACATAATTGAAATTGGAAGGTGAGTGAGAAAATTGAGAATGTTTTGAGAAATCTACCATAGTAGAGAAAATCAATGAACCAAAATTAATAATATAAGCATTTAGTTTTTAAATGTAGAATTAAAGCTGTCATGGAACAGGATATTTGTTATTAAAAGTCCTACTGCTTTTTTTAAGCACTTAAGATTTTTTTGGATAATTTTCAAACCAGTTTTTCTNTTAATAATATAAGCATTTAGTTTTTAAATGTAGAATTAAAGCTGTCATGGAACAGGATATTTGTTTGTTATTAAAAGTCCTACTGCTTTTTTTAAGCACTTAAGATTTTTTTGGATAATTTTCAAACCAGTTTTTCTCATAAAGTGATCATTAACATAACCAATTTCAATTTTCTCATTCCATAACAACTTTGTTGATGCTCCTAACTACAGTGTCAAAAACAGTGGCAAATATGCATAATTATATTAACAATAAGTAAAACATATGGAATGACTCCTGGACCGAATCTTCCTTTACTCTTTTTAAAACCCAAATGACATTGTTTTGCTAGATAAAAGTCTTCTTTTCCTGCCTGGTTTTGATATATAAATGCCAGCTGTTGTAATGTTTTGATTTGGTTTTTAAAGAAGCCATTATATAACATTTTCTTTCTTTCATCATCCCAACTCCAAGCTAGAAGTCACTAACAGGCCTCAAGGTACAGAGCCATAGAATTTCCTTCTGGAACTTTCAGATTTTCCTTGAAAAGAAGGCAGTTGTTTGCCTAAAATTTTTTTTCAAGAAATAATGCAACAAAAAACAGTGATATCTCATTTGCATTAGCCTCACAGACTTTTTAGCATCATTGTAGAGTATGTTAATCAAACTCAGGCATCTGCTGTTATTCCCAGAGCAAATTTATAAACTAAATTCTCAAAATTATAGACTGAAGTCAGTCTGAATTAGCTTCAAAGTCCACTCATAACTTAAAATATCTTGAGCAAGTACTTTTTCTGTCCATTTCTGGTTTCCTTGTATGGTTAACATACAGAAGGAAGGAAGTTAAGTGTTAGTCGCTCAGTCGTGCCCTGCTCTTTGCGACCCCATGGACTGCAGCCCACCAGGCTCCTCTGTCCATGAGATTTTCCAGGCAAGGATACTAGAATGGGTTGCCATTTCCTTCTCCAGGGGATCTTCCCAACCCAGGGATCAAACCCAGGTCTCCTGCACTGCAGGCAGATTCTTTACCGAGTGAGCTACAAGGTTAACAGTATTAAGCTTTTCTATCTTCTGTATATGTTGTGAAGTTATGTGTAATGGCTTGTACTATTCCTGGCATAGTTTCAGTCTATAAATAGTGGCAAGGCAGTGCTGTGGTTGCTGTCCTGATGGTTCTGATAAACTTTATCATTGCAAAAATCATTGCAAACCCCAGTTTTTTTCAACAGAGCTTTTTGTTTTTTTCTGAGTGCTAGTTGACAGGTAAGATATCACTAATTCTCCCTTCAAGCTAAAAATATGCATGGCTGCAGAAATGTCAACAGTAGACAGATAGTTATGCTGAAAGAGATGACATTATGAGAAATTCAAGGTATGGCCACAGAGGAATATAACTACATTCCTATGGCACTTATGAAATGAATTTATAGCTAATTCCAAATGAGCTGCTACTCTGAAGAGATGTCAGCACTTGAGAACAGGTGTCAGGTAGCTGATGACTTAGACAGACAATATATATTTGATGTTTCAATATATCTTAGAAAATATTTATGTGTACTCATTTTACTGATACCATAGGACAAAGATATGAATTGAGGAAAAATGTATAGTTATAAAAGAAACACAAATTTACTCATACTGCTCCTTATACATAAGAAATTTAGCATTTTGGTTTTCGGTAAAGATTCAAATTTACTCACAGCTTTATGCCTTGATGGACTTGAAACAGGGAAATAAAATATAGCTTTATGTGACACCAATCTCTACAAATATAAAAGCCTGTATTAAAGATATAGTCACTTTTATATTAGTGTTCGGCCTCTCAAATGCTGTCACTCTGTTCTGAAATTCATGACATACCAATTAACAACCTCATGACATGCCCATTTCTTCAGTGTTCTCATAGTGACAGGAGTAAGAAGGCCTTGATTCTTCCTGGTTTTTTCAGTTCCCCTTCCATCTATGCTGTGGTGGAGCTGGCTTAGGTAACCACTGAGATGTGACATCCCAGCTGGTCTTTGGAGGGCAATAATCTAGATGCCATGATACAACTGTGTGTCCCTAGTCATCAAATCCTTCTTTTGATATGTGTCAGCCGTTCTACAGTTCTTTTAAGCTCTCCATTTCCATAGTGAAATTGCTGGATCTTTCTGTGTTCCACACACATTTTTACAGGCATTCAGGACAGACCTTGGGCTCACTGTGACGCTCCACTGGCATTGCTGCACTTTTGTTTTGCTACATGTTGGATATTCAACCCAAGAAACTATATTTCCTACAACTTAACTGAATTACATTCCCTAGGGGAAGGTACCATGTTTATCAATTTTTACTTCTGTCTTAAGAGTCAGAAACGACTGAGCGACTTCACTTTCACACATTGGAGAAGGAAATGGCAACCCACTCCAGTGTTCTTGCCTGGAGAATCCCAGGGACTGGGGAGCCTGGTGGGCTGCAGTCCATGGGGTGTTGAAGAGTCGGACACGACTGAGCGACTTCCCTTCCCTTAAATTCCTCAAATCCTAATAATTGAGTACAGTATTGATTAGCAACAATTAATAATAATTAACTGAATAAAACACTCATAAGTCAGTGTGGTGGGCAAGCTAATTAACTGAGGAATGGAAAGAGACATAATATGGGAAATCACAGTAAAGGTAAAGACTAGATTCAATAAATACATGATTTTGTTGGGTGCCAAACGTAAACTCATTGAGGTGAATCATTACCAAATTTGATGAAAACCATAGTCAAGCTCTGCTGCTGCTGCTGAGTAGCTTCAGTCATGTCCGACTCTGTGTAGAAGGTAAATTAAATGATATAAAAGTGACCTTGAAATATGTAGAAGTGATTAAGCAAGTCTGGTCTCAGGTACCAGAAGGGTCATTGCTGCTGATATTGAAGTTGTGAAAAATTTTAGTGAAGTGGCTATGGGAACTTCCAGCTTGCTGATGAAGGCATCAAGGAGAGGGGTTGAATTTTGAGTGTCCTGTCACAGACATCACTTGTGAAGCTAAAATTAAGGTTTACTGAAGATTTTCAAAAAGTGATTGCTGGTTGGTGGTGGCAGAAGTGTGATCTATAATTAGCATGGGATTCTACTGAGTATTCTTAATGACTGGGGAAATTAGAAAACACCACACTCTCCAGTGAAGAAAGCTGAAAGTAAAATTTCAGTAAAAGCGAAGAAGTTGAATTATTGTTTACAGAAATATTTAACAATACTAGAAAATATATTTTAATAGTATACCGTTATCTTGATGCTCATTGGAAAAGCCGAGTAACATCTAGGCAGATGGAAGGAGGAAGATGAGCAGTTTAATATTATAGTGGTACAAGTAGTCAATCAAGTGGTAGGGAGGTAATTTTCCTATGGTAAATAAGATGAAGGAAGCAAAAGTACAGGAAGGAATTGATAGTGGCTTGGAGATGTATACACAAAATAAATAGGAGTTGAACTGGCGAGAATATTGGAGGGTTAACAAGACCCTGAAGGCTTCAGTTTTTGTGTGACAGAATTGCTCATAAACTTCGTGATAAGCAGCTATCTCAAGCCATAGAAAAATGCCATATATTAAAGCTTTGTTTAGGAATAGTTACGTATATTATGATTACTGCTGTCATGTTTATTAATGTGCTTTTGTAAATGAAGGGCTTAATGCACTAAATGGAGGCAGCTGTCTATTTTTCTTAAATGTATACTTTATTTCTTAGGCCCAAAACATAGGCTAGTATTCNAGACCTTGGGCTCACTGTGACGCTCCACTGGCATTGCTGCACTTTTGTTTTGCTACATGTTGGCTATTCAACCCAAGAAACTATATTTCCTACAACTTAACTGAATTACATTCCCTAGGGGAAGGTACCATGTTTATCAATTTTTATTTCTGTCTTAAGAGTCGGAAACGACTGAGCGACTTCACTTTCACTTTTCACTTTCATACATTGGAGAAGGAAATGGCAACCCACTCCAGTGTTCTTGCCTGGAGAATCCCAGGGACTGGGGAGCCTGGTGGGCTGCAGTCCATGGGGTGTTGAAGAGTCGGACACGACTGAGCGACTTCCCTTCCCTTAAATTCCTCAAATCCTAATAATTGAGTACAGTATTGATTAGCAACAATTAATAATAATTAACTGAATAAAACACTCATAAGTCAGTGTGGTGGGCAAGCTAATTAACTGAGGAATGGAAAGAGACATAATATGGGAAATCACAGTAAAGGTAAAGACTAGATTCAATAAATACATGATTTTGTTGGGTGCCAAACGTAAACTCATTGAGGTGAATCATTACCAAATTTGATGAAAAGCATAGTCAAGCTCTGCTGCTGCTGCTGAGTAGCTTCAGTCATGTCTGACTCTGTGTGTAGAAGGTAAATTAAATGATATAAAAGTGACCTTGAAATATGTAGAAGTGATTAAGCAAGTCTGGTCTCAGGTACCAGAAGGGTCATTGCTGCTGATATTGAAGTTGTGAAAAATTTTAGTGAAGTGGCTATGGGAACTTCCAGCTTGCTGATGAAGGCATCAAGGAGAGGGGTTGAATTTTGAGTGTCCTGTCACAGACATCACTTGTGAAGCTAAAATTAAGGTTTACTGAAGATTTTCAAAAAGTGATTGCTGGTTGGTGGTGGCAGAAGTGTGATCTATAATTAGCATGGGAGTCTACTGAGTATTCTTAATGGCTGGGGAAATTAGAAAACACCACACTCTCCAGTGAAGAAAGCTGAAAGTAAAATTTCAGTAAAAGCGAAGAAGTTGAATTATTGTTTACAGAAATATTTAACAATACTAGAAAATATATTTTAATAGTATACTGTTATCTTGATGCTCATTGGAAAAGCCGAGTAACATCTAGGCAGATGGAAGGAGGAAGATGAGCAGTTTAATATTATAGTGGTACAAGTAGTCAATCAAGTGGTAGGGAGGTAATTTTCCTATGGTAAATAAGATGAAGGAAGCAAAAGTACAGGAAGAAATTGATAGTGGCTTGGAGATGTATACACAAAATAAATAGGAGTTGAACTGGCGAGAATATTGGAGGGTTAACAAGACCCTGAAGGCTTCAGTTTTTGTGTGACAGAATTGCTCATAAACTTCGTGATAAGCAGCTATCTCAAGCCATAGAAAAATGCCATATATTAAAGCTTTGTTTAGGAATAGTTACGTTTATTATGATTACTGCTGTCATGTTTATTAATGTGCTTTTGTAAATGAAGGGCTTAATGCACTAAATGGAGGCAGCTGTCTATTTTTCTTAAATGTATACTTTATTTCTTAGGCCCAAAACATAGGCTAGTATTCGGTGAACAGTTTTATTTATTGCTCTTTAACTAAACCATGAACATCTGTAATAAATACAAGGAAATTCAACAAATACAAGTAAATTCAAAACTGAGTCACATGGTTACTTTTGCAACTCTTAAGAATTCAAATACTGATAAAATGGCAATACAGAGTACCTTCAAAGTCACGAAGTAGAGGATGGACACCAAAGATTGTCTGGCAGATCCATTATTCTAATAATTTTTCTTTACTCTGAGACACTAAAATGAAATGTTAGTTTCCAGTAGTTTTACAACCAATTTTCCTTAAAAGTTAATTTTTACAGTTTTATAGAAAAACATTTTTTTCATCTCTTTTCTTTTAGTCTAGATGGGGCAATTTTTCTCTGCCCTGTCCTTTATTTGAGTTCTAATTCCTTTCAAATTCATTATTTATATATACTTTTTATTTAGAAATTCTCTAAGAGATCCTTTTATGAGTTCCACAGGTTCCTTGGGCACTGAGTGAGAATGTCACTTCCTACCCCACCTATCTTACCTCCATTTTATAAAGGAAAAGAGCATTGTATGATGAGTTTACATGATGTGTTCATGTGGATTAATGGAGCCAAAGTAAGAAACTAAGCTTTCTAATCCAATTTGATACTATGTATAAAATTTTTATTACTATTTTCCTCCCTTTTCTATCCAAAATCTGGCATCNTGAAGGCATCAAGGAGAGGGGTTGAATTTTGAGTGTCCTGTCACAGACATCACTTGTGAAGCTAAAATTAAGGTTTACTGAAGATTTTCAAAAAGTGATTGCTGGTTGGTGGTGGCAGAAGTGTGATCTATAATTAGCATGGGAGTCTACTGAGTATTCTTAATGGCTGGGGAAATTAGAAAACACCACACTCTCCAGTGAAGAAAGCTGAAAGTAAAATTCCAGTAAAAGCGAAGAAGTTGAATTATTGTTTACAGAAATATTTAACAATACTAGAAAATATATTTTAATAGTATACTGTTATCTTGATGCTCATTGGAAAAGCCGAGTAACATCTAGGCAGATGGAAGGAGGAAGATGAGCAGTTTAATATTATAGTGGTACAAGTAGTCAATCAAGTGGTAGGGAGGTAATTTTCCTATGGTAAATAAGATGAAGGAAGCAAAAGTACAGGAAGAAATTGATAGTGGCTTGGAGATGTATACACAAAATAAATAGGAGTTGAACTGGTGAGAATATTGGAGGGTTAACAAGACCCTGAAGGCTTCAGTTTTTGTGTGACAGAATTGCTCATAAACTTCGTGATAAGCAGCTATCTCAAGCCATAGAAAAATGCCATATATTAAAGCTTTGTTTAGGAATAGTTACGTTTATTATGATTACTGCTGTCATGTTTATTAATGTGCTTTTGTAAATGAAGGGCTTAATGCACTAAATGGAGGCAGCTGTCTATTTTTCTTAAATGTATACTTTATTTCTTAGGCCCAAAACATAGGCTAGTATTCGGTGAACAGTTTTATTTATTGCTCTTTAACTAAACCATGAACATCTGTAATAAATACAAGGAAATTCAACAAATACAAGTAAATTCAAAACTGAGTCACATGGTTACTTTTGCAACTCTTAAGAATTCAAATACTGATAAAATGGCAATACAGAGTACCTTCAAAGTCACGAAGTAGAGGATGGACACCAAAGATTGTCTGGCAGATCCATTATTCTAATAATTTTTCTTTACTCTGAGACACTAAAATGAAATGTTAGTTTCCAGTAGTTTTACAACCAATTTTCCTTAAAAGTTAATTTTTACAGTTTTATAGAAAAACATTTTTTTCATCTCTTTTCTTTTAGTCTAGATGGGGCAATTTTTCTCTGCCCTGTCCTTTATTTGAGTTCTAATTCCTTTCAAATTCATTATTTATATATACTTTTTATTTAGAAATTCTCTAAGAGATCCTTTTATGAGTTCCACAGGTTCCTTGGGCACTGAGTGAGAATGTCACTTCCTACCCCACCTATCTTACCTCCATTTTATAAAGGAAAAGAGCATTGTATGATGAGTTTACATGATGTGTTCATGTGGATTAATGGAGCCAAAGTAAGAAACTAAGCTTTCTAATCCAATTTGATACTATGTATAAAATTTTTATTACTATTTTCCTCCCTTTTCTATCCAAAATCTGGCATCACCTTCAAACTGCAATTTCTTTGTACCTCAGATGTAAAAATCCCTTTTTTCTCATGCCAACTTGTCACTGATTTTCTCAGTGTGGTTTTAATTGACATCCTTTTTTCTATCTGTTCATTGTCTGTATGTAAAATAAAATTATTTCTCAGCCTTAATTGTATGCAGCATCCTATAATCAGCTCATCCTAGAATTATGGGATCACATGCAAATTATAGATTATGCTCAGAAACTAAAGATTTTCCCAATTCAAGGAGTAACCATGAGCTTGCTTTGCATACTCTCCTACAATAGAATAAAATACCATCACTTAACACACAATCCCTATATAGAGTAGAATATAAAACAATTCTTCAAAGAGACTTCATTATAATTTCCTCATTTTTTTAATTTCTGCTAAATTGTATTCAATTTTTTCAGTACTTCATTGGCAAAGAGAGAATCTAAATACATCAGAATCAGTTGTTTATCTTTCTCTACAAGACAAGTGAGAGAAGCCAACATGGAATACTAACTTGACTAAGTCAAGATTTACATATTTGAATTTTGATTTGGCATCAACTTCCTTGAAACCTTGTGAGATCATATGAGCCTCAGCTTCCGCAACAGTGAAAGAGTGTGGTCTTCACTGCACCACCTGTCTTTGCAGGATTAAAGTTAGTAGTGATAGGTCTCTGAAAAATATAGACTTCAGAGATGCAATGTATCCACAAAATGGCAACATCTCTGCTCTTTCTATTTCAGCTCTGACTATTCTACAGGAAAAAAAGAACAAACAATAAATTCTATGAAACTCCAAACTTGATTAATTTCAAATCTTTAAATTCTCTGCTAGTCTCTGGGCTATCTGATATGTCATGGTCTTTAATCAAGAGACTTTTCCATTCAGTCTTTACATCACCATCAGTGAAACATAACTTTCTGGAAGTCTTCCTGCCTGTCCACATTCACCCATCTCAAGTTCACATAGTTCCTATTCTTCTATTCTCTGAAGTGTCCTCTGTATTTCTACATTCAGAGCAGTTAAAACTGTGTTATGTAATTATATATTCACTTTTCTTTATTCCTCAATATATTGAAAGTTCTGAGAGTAGAACATAGAAAAATTATGTTTTATTCTATGTCTATTAATAATCTATAATGGAAAATTATGAAAAATATGTATGTATATATAATTGAATCACTGCTATACACAAGAAACTAAGGCAATATTATAAATCAACAATAATAATAATAATAAAGACTATCATCCCTTTGGCATAAGTTCAGTTGGAGGTAGAATTAGTACCTTATGTGAAACAAACTGATCTTTAAAACCACTTTTTCTATTTGCTGAGCCACTATGGTGTTTGCCCTTGGAGAAGGAAATGGCAGCCCACTCCAGTGTTCTTGCCTGGAGAATCCCAGGGATGGGGGAGCCTGGTGGGCTGCCGTCTGTGGGGTCGCACAGAGTCAGACATGACTGAAGCAACTTAGCAGCAGCAGCAGCATGGGCTGTCCTGCTGGGCGTGTTCATTTTTAATCATGTTTTGGTTGTGCTGTTTTCTTGATGTCCTCTAAATCATCATATGTACACAACCCCTTGCTGCCTTATTCCCTTGAGTTTATTTGGGAGTACAGTCTCCTGGCCTCGGTTATTTTTTAACTTTGTGCCAAGTGCTTCACCATCTGGACATCCTACTCTGTTATCTGCCAGTCACACCAAGGTCCCACATTTAGTTTCTGTCCTCACTTGTGATGTCAAGGCACAGCATTATCATGCATTTTCCCAATCCATGTTTGTTGAAATTCTAGATCATCTTCTTTTCTTGGATATTGAATTGTTCTTTCTTTACTGATGTTTTTTATAAAGGATTTGGAGTTACATATGGTATCAAGGCAGGAATAAGATTTGTCACATAATACAGCACTGCTCACTCTCTGTGTACTAGCTGTCTTCCCTTCCTAACACTTACACATGTTACTTGGCAAGTGCATGCAAGTGAAATACGCTCATTGTTTATGTGAGTGAGTGAAGTCGCTCAGTCATGTCCAACTCTTTGTGACCCCATGGACTGTAGCCTACCAGGCTCCTCTGTCCATGGGATTTTCCAGGCAACGGTACTGGAGTGGATTGCCATTTCCTTCGCCAGGGGATCTTCCCAACCCAGGTATTGAATCCGGGTCTCCCACATTGCAGGTAGATGCTTTACCNCTGCCGTCTGTGGGGTCGCACAGAGTCAGACATGACTGAAGCAACTTAGCAGCAGCAGCAGCATGGGCTGTCCTGCTGGGCGTGTTCATTTTTAATCATGTTTTGGTTGTGCTGTTTTCTTGATGTCCTCTAAATCATCATATGTACACAACCCCTTGCTGCCTTATTCCCTTGAGTTTATTTGGGAGTACAGTCTCCTGGCCTCGGTTATTTTTTAACTTTGTGCCAAGTGCTTCACCATCTGGACATCATACTCTGTTATCTGCCAGTCACACCAAGGTCCCACATTTAGTTTCTGTCCTCACTTGTGATGTCAAGGCACAGCATTATCATGCATTTTCCCAATCCATGTTTGTTGAAATTCTAGATCATCTTCTTTTCTTGGATATTGAATTGTTCTTTCTTTACTGATGTTTTTTATAAAGGATTTGGAGTTACATATGGTATCAAGGCAGGAATAAGATTTGTCACATAATACAGCACTGCTCACTCTCTGTGTACTAGCTGTCTTCCCTTCCTAACATTACACATGTTATTTGGCAAGTGCATGCAAGTGAAATACGCTCATTGTTTATGTGAGTGAGTGAAGTCGCTCAGTCATGTCCAACTCTTTGTGACCCCATGGACTGCAGCCTACCAGGCTCCTCTGTCCATGGGATTTTCCAGGCAACGGTACTGGAGTGGATTGCCATTTCCTTCGCCAGGGGATCTTCCCAACCCAGGTATTGAATCCGGGTCTCCCACATTGCAGGTAGATGCTTTACCCTCTGAGCCACCAGGGAAGCCTAAAGCCTAAGTGGGAATGTGTGAATTCCCATTTTTCTCAAATTTACTTCTACACTTTCAGCCACTCACTTAGCTTTCATGATTTGATAGGCATCTTTTTCTTCCATCTTTAAAAAATTAAGTATAATATTGATATTTTAAAATATCAAGATAATTTGAGAATCCCGAAATGTAAAATCTCTACATAGATAAGCAAATCAGTTTTCATATACCATACATTTTTGAATGAAAATGATTGAGAAATCAAGTATGTTTTCCTGCTTCTTTCCAGTTTCTTCCCTGTATAACACACACAGACACACACACACACAACTTTACATTTAGCACATGAAATTAATCAGTGTAGTCATCCATTGGCTATCATTTTCATTTTAAAAGGCAGCCCTAGGTTACACAACATGGCTTGTCTGTGATGGTTATCACATAGCCTTTAGGAAGACCTACCTAAGGCTTTAGTGTGCCAGGTTTCCCTTGGTCCATTATACTCCACTGTGGCGAGCAGACCTATTTTTCTGCAACATCAACTATACTTCCTATGCTATCATCACATGGAGGAGAAAAAAAAAGTAAGAGTGTCTATTTCTTCCTCTTACTTAATATATGCCCAATCTCCACAAAGTCATGAAACATTAAGGTGTAAGGATGCCTAAGGATTAGGAAATCTCTATTCCTTACACCCATCTTATACTGGAATCTGCTTTGACAGTTTTAGCTAATTGGCCAGTTGATTCATCAATGATTTCAGCAAAGCAGGGCTTAAGAAATTCATTCATTTAATTATTCATTCATTGAACATTTATTTCATCCTGTGTTCTGAAGATGTAACAGAAGTAAAAAGCGAAAATTTCAACCCTCATAAATTTTACATCCTACTGACAGGAGAAAGACACAAAACAAAAATGATTAGGTGAGAAGATATGTTGTTAGATATCAGTAAGTGTCAGAAATGAGAACAAAGCAAGAAATAAGGAAAGAAATTACCTAGAGAATGATGAGCTCAACTTTAAATAAGATGATTAGGAAATGTCTGATCAGAAGAAGCGTCTGGGGAATGAAAACTAAGAAGGGGAGTACAGGCATTATTGATGGAAGAGTTTTCTAGGCAAAACACATGAAAGCTAAACACCTATAGATATAAAAGCTCTTAGGTGTACACTGCCCAGGGTGTTTGAAGGAAAAGATCCAGTGGCACTAAAACAGAAGGATAAGGGGAATGATAATAATGGAACATGAGGTCAGAGATATAATTGNCTGGGGAATGAAAACTAAGAAGGGGAGTACAGGCATTATTGATGGAAGAGTTTTCTAGGCAAAACACATGAAAGCTAAACGCCTATAGATATAAAAGCTCTTAGGTGTACACTGCCCAGTGTGTTTGAAGGAAAAGATCCAGTGGCACTAAAACAGAAGGAATAAGGGGAATGATAATAATGGAACATGAGGTTAGAGAGATAATTGGGTAGGAGGAGAAAAGCATAGATATTTTGTAAGACACTGTAGGATGCTTCAGTAATTTTTGTTTTCTCTCTGATTGATATGGGAAGCCAGGTTTTGGAGCATAGAAGTAGCATTGTACGATTGCTATTTTAAAAGATATATGTCCTCTCCCTCTAGAACCTGCACATATGTATACCTATGGCTTATTCACATTGATGTTTGGCAGAAACCAAAATCATTTTATAAAGCAGTTATCCTTCAATTAAAAAATAAATTAATTTTTAAAAAGATAATGTGTACACCCATGGCGGATTATGTTGATGTATGGCAGAACCAATACAATATTATAAAGTAATTAGCCTCCAATTAAAATAAATAAAGTTAAATTTAAAAAATAAAAACTGAAACTGAAAAAAAATTAAAAGATAATGTCTATTTATATATTTATGTCAAATAGATACAGATATGGCTAATTTCCCTTCAGAAGCTTGATGAGGAATATACACTGGGTCAAGGGAAAGAAATTAAGAGGCCATTGCAACTATCCAGACTAGAAATAATGTTGGCTTGGATCATGTCAGTCTGTGGATGTAGTAACCTATTAGTTGAATTTTAGATATATTTTTAAAGGAGAGTTTCCAGGATTTGCTGCCAAATTTAATGTTGGTCATAAAAGAAAAGTCATGAATGACAACAAGAGTTTTAGCCTAAACATCTGAAGAGTGGTGGTGGTGTGATCAAGATGGTGGAGATTTCAAGAGAAGCAGACTTTGAGGAAGGTGATAAATCTGTTTTGGAAATGTTAAGTTTGAGATGCATTTTGAATACTTAGATAGAGACACTGAGTAGGTAATAGTCTGGAATTTGGAGATTTAAGAGAGAAGTCCAGGCTGAAAAATACCTATTGATATTTAGATAATATTTAAAGCCATAAATATCAAGGAGTGGATTTAAATAAGGGCAAAATCCAAAAGTTATGTCCAGAAGTTCTACAATATTGAGATACTGAAGCTAAAAGGAATAGTCATTGATATAAAAGGGGAACCATCATGAGAGTGAAGTGTCCTGGAATGCAGTAGAAGAAGTTTGCCGACTAAGGTCCGTCTAGTCAAGGCTATGGTTTTTCCTGTGGTCATGTATGGATGTGAGATTTGGACTGTGAAGAAGGCTGAGCGCCAAAGAATTGATGCTTTTGAACTGTGGTGTTGGAGAAGACTCTTGAGAGTCCCTTGGACTGCAAGGAGATCCAACCAGTCCATTCTGAAGGAGATCAGCCCTGGGATTTCTTTGCAAGGAACGACTCCAGTACTATGGCCACCTCATGAGAAGAGCTGACTCATTGGAAAAGACTCTGATGCAAGGGGGGATTGAGGGCAGGAGGAGATGGGGACGGCTGAGGATGAGACGGCTGGATGGCATCACTGACTCGATGGTCACGAGTCTGAGTGAACTCCAGGAGATAGTAAGGAACCGGGAAGCCTGGCACGCTGTGATTCANATCCAACCAGTCCATTCTGAAGGAGATCAGCCCTGGGATTTCTTTGCAAGGAACGACTCCAGTACTATGGCCACCTCATGCGAAGAGCTGACTCATTGGAAAAGACTCTGATGCTAGGGAGGGATTGAGGGCAGGAGGAGAAGGGGACGGCTGAGGATGAGATGGCTGGATGGCATCACTGACTCGATGGTCGCGAGTCTGAGTGAACTCCAGGAGATAGTAAGGAACTGGGAGGCCTGGCGCGCTGTGATTCATGGGGTCGCAAAGAGTCGGACACGACTGAGTGACTGAACCGACTGAACTGAACACCTGAGACTAATATACTATATGTCAATTATGCCTCAATAAAAAATAAAGTGGGAGTGATTAATGTGTAAGATATTGGTGGTAAGTAAAGGATGATAAAAAGTGAGAATTTTCATTAGATTTAGCAATGTAGAGACTGGAAATGATTTTGATAAGAGTAGTTATGGGATGAAAATCTCATTGGAATATCTTCAATGGGATAACTGAAGAAGCACTGCAGATAATAAGCATACACCATTACCCTGAGATTTTCTGTTACATGGAGCAGAAAAAGAGCAATAACTAGGGAGAAACAGGGCCAACGTGTTTGGGTGTATGTTTCTAGATAGAAAATATCACAGATGGGTTGTATTCTGTGGGAATGACACCTTATCAAAATCATCTGAAGACATCTTTGACCTGTTTTGACCTTTACATTGTACCTTAATCATATAACTAGCCTTTCTAACTTCCAAATCTATTATAGTCTTCTTGAATCAGGGGTCTTAATTCTGTGATCTTCTACCCATAGTACCAAACCATCAGTGAAATCCTGGGTTTCAAACCGACTTCCATTGGAGTGTGGTGGAATCTTAATATAAATACAGATGTCTTTCTAAATAGGAAAAGAACAGAAATATAAACTTCATTTCCCTACATCCCCAAAATAAACACCAAAATTAAAACAAGACAGGATTATGTCTTTCTTTTAATTAATAATTTTGCTTCCACTGCTACCTTTTAGATATAGGTAGAAGTGTTTCAGTGGAGGAAATTGAATGGAAATTTCAATGGAGGAAATTGCTGTTAAAATTATGAATCCATAATTATTTTAAGTAAATAATTTATACTTTTCCTTTTAATATACCACAGAAGAAATGTTTTGAGATAATGGCTCCTTAATAAATATATTTAAATGAACTTCTAGGGGTACATTAGAGACTACATTTAAAGAATAAAATGCATCAATAGTTTTATAGAAATTTGGAAGGGACTTGGGAATGTGTACCATATTTGTCAACGATTATCACAGACAGTGCTGCCTAACAGGCTGCGTCCTAATGTGTGTCACCAACATTCATGAGGTGGAGAAATAAGGTACACGGGTACTAGTCAAGGTCTGAAAAGTCACGTGGCAGACAAAAATAAGGAGATGTGAAAAATACTTTCTACTTTCTTTCAGCCTACTTTCTTTCTACTCCACTATTGCTATTTACTATGTTTTTCTCATTGATTGCAGTGAACATTTCAGAATATATCCTAACTGACATTAAAAATACAATAATGGTCCAGAAAGTAAACTAATATGACTTTATTAAACAGAGAACAACATTGTGATTGTGGCCAGAGTTTTAAAAAAGAGGCAGAAATGAGTTCATATGTCAGATCCTTTACTCAATTAGCCTTTTGTCCTTGAACCAATGTATTTTCTCTCTTTTGTCACTGAATTCATGGCGGCTTGGATTTTATATTTTTATGTCCTTTTTTTTTTTTTTTTTTTGGTCTGCTACTCCTGGTTAACTAAAATCTCTGCAAAGACATAGATGACATCAGTTTTTATCATCAGTATATAACTAGCCTTTAGCACATAATCAGAACTCAGTAAGAACAAGTTTAAAGAAAATAAAGAAGGGAGGAAATGATGAATAAACAGTAGCTATATGTAAGGAATGAGAGAAGGAGAACTCCGGGCAGAGAAAGAAGCAGACAAGTAGGCTCTGAGATGAGAAGGAGTATGATAAAAAGACCTAAAATCAGACTATCTGTCCATTGGGACTGGCTGAAAGAAAAAGCAGAAAGCATGGTTTAGAAATAATCATTATTCTAAGGTATGAGGACTCAAAAATTATTTTTAATGGTTTTAAGAGCATTGAGATTCTTTTGATTTACTTTCAGAAAGGAGGTTATATAATCAATTTTCCCTCTAACAAATAGTCTTCTGGTTTCCACCAAAGAAGTTCTGGATGATGGATGTGGCATTGAACATATATGTACTTATCCAACTGCCCACATATCCTTCCATCTCCTCTCCTGAGCCAAGCAGCTCAGATAGCAGGAAAGACCCGGAGCTCTGTACACGTTTGGTTCTTCCCTGTGGTTCTCTGGAAGATGAGGTAGAACCAGTTGCTCAGCGTGAGTCCTACTTCTGTTGCTGGGCCTGGGGGAGCCCTAGGAACTAGTTGAGTGGAGACCTTCCTCCAACCGCCTCCACTGCCCGGCCAGCCCTCAGGGGCAAAGTCTTTGTCTTTCTTGTGGAAAATGATGCACACGACATCACACTAACATACATTCTGGAACTGAAAATGATGTTTTCCAGACTAACAAGTACAAATTCATAAATAGGAAGTCAATGCTTTTTGTGCCAAAAACTCAAGTAGAGATAATATTTCAAGCAAAAATGAAATAATATAAAAAGCATGAATAAAATTATAAGACTTGGAAAGAAGATTAAGAGTACCTAATATGATCATGTTAGGATTTTCCAAAAGAGAAAAGAACTGGATATGCACAATCATTAGACATATAAAAGATAATTTCTTTGAGCTAAAGAAAACTGAATATGCAGATTGACAAGATGTAAATCTCAAGAGAAATTAGCCTATCTCCACTAAATGCCCAGGGCAAGGAAAGTACCTGACACACAGTAGGTACTAAATGGATTTTTCATGTGTGAATTAATAGACAAAATCTGCTTCTGGCTTTTAAGGTACAGTGATAAAATGGCATATAATTTACTCAAGAGAAAGCAGATCAAGATGGAGAAAAATTGCAATTGTAGTCAAATAAGAAAGAAAAAACCTTGGAGCTTTCTTCAATATGCCTCAATATTTTAATTTTAATACAAAAGGTGATTAAAATTTTATTGATCACTCATATGGACCATCTATAACAACCAGTCATGGTGATGCCATAATAAATTACCAATGGCCAAAAGTGATTCAAATGTATATTTAGGCTAAATATGAATAAAGTTTAAATGAAAGCCTTTTTAACACTGAAATATTTGGCATATAATTATATGAATAGAAGTATATCATTTTTCAGCAGAAAAGAATATTTAATGTAGTATTAAAAATTTTTTTGTAGTCTACAAATACTGCTTAATAAGGCATGGGCTTTACATCATCATATAGCCATTAGACGCTATGAGAACAGAGAGGTTATCATGGAAAAAAAAGATGTGTCTCTGGGGTTTTGCCTTTAGTGGATTATCAGATGTCCCTGCTGAGTGAATAAAACAGCATGGTATAAAGAGTAGAATGTTGAATTTTATGATCTCTGAATTACTTTCTATTTCAAAAATTTTATGATTTTCTATTGATGACTGCTATATATGAGGATAGTTGCTATTTCTTAGATTCTTAGAAAATTTTACAGTGCAGTTTCTCTCTGAAAGCTACTAATTTCATTGTTTGGAATTTTTTAAATGTCCAAACTGGTCAAAATACTGTATATCAATTTTTACATCTCCCTAAAATGAACTCTCTTTAGAAAATAAATTCCTCAGATACATATTGAAAATCTATAGAGAAATATTGCATTCCCCTTCTCTGTATTTGTTTGCCAATAATTCCAAATAATTTCATATGACTCTCATTCTTTTTTGGTATATAGGAAAGTATAAAAAAGAAATAATGGCAAACTTTAAAGGTCTCCCAGGCCTGTAGACATCTCCTTTATGGCTTTTATGGGATAGACTCTCTCATGTCATATTTTTAACATGGTTCTAATAGTAAATGTTTATTGNTGTGAAAAATACTTTCTACTTTCTTTCAGCCTACTTTCTTTCTACTCCACTATTGCTATTTACTATGTTTTTCTCATTGATTGCAGTGAACATTTCAGAATATATCCTAACTGACATTAAAAATACAATAATGGTCCAGAAAGTAAACTAATATGACTTTATTAAACAGAGAACAACATTGTGATTGTGGCCAGAGTTTTAAAAAAGAGGCAGAAATGAGTTCATATGTCAGATCCTTTACTCAATTAGCCTTTTGTCCTTGAACCAATGTATTTTCTCTCTTTTGTCACTGAATTCATGGCGGCTTGGATTTTATATTTTTATGTCCTTTTTTTTTTTTTTTTTTTGGTCTGCTACTCCTGGTAAACTAAAATCTCTGCAAAGACATAGATGACATCAGTTTTTATCATCAGTATATAACTAGCCTTTAGCACATAATCAGAACTCAGTAAGAACAAGTTTAAAGAAAATAAAGGGAGGAAATGATGAATAAACAGTAGCTATATGTAAGGAATGAGAGAAGGAGAACTCCGGGCAGAGAAAGAAGCAGACAAGTAGGCTCTGAGATGAGAAGGAGTATGATAAAAAGACCTAAAATCAGACTATCTGTCCATTGGGACTGGCTGAAAGAAAAAGCAGAAAGCATGGTTTAGAAATAATCATTATTCTAAGGTATGAGGACTCAAAAACTATTTTTAATGGTTTTAAGAGCATTGAGATTCTTTTGATTTACTTTCAGAAAGGAGGTTATATAATCAATTTTCCCTCTAACAAATAGTCTTCTGGTTTCCACCAAAGAAGTTCTGGATGATGGATGTGGCATTGAACATATATGTACTTATCCAACTGCCCACATATCCTTCCATCTCCTCTCCTGAGCCAAGCAGCTCAGATAGCAGGAAAGACCCGGAGCTCTGTACACGTTTGGTTCTTCCCTGTGGTTCTCTGGAAGATGAGGTAGAACCAGTTGCTCAGCGTGAGTCCTACTTCTGTTGCTGGGCCTGGGGGAGCCCTAGGAACTAGTTGAGTGGATACCTTCCTCCAACCGCCTCCACTGCCCGGCCAGCCCTCAGGGGCAAAGTCTTTGTCTTTCTTGTGGAAAATGATGCACATGACATCACACTAACATACATTCTAGAACTGAAAATGATGTTTTCCAGACTAACAAGTACAAATTCATAAATAGGAAGTCAATGCTTTTTGTGCCAAAAACTCAAGTAGAGATAATATTTCAAGCAAAAATGAAATAATATAAAAAGCATGAATAAAATTATAAGACTTGGAAAGAAGATTAAGAGTACCTAATATGATCATGTTAGGATTTTCCAAAAGAGAAAAGAACTGGATATGCACAATCATTAGACATATAAAAGATAATTTCTTTGAGCTAAAGAAAACTGAATATGCAGATTGACAAGATGTAAATCTCAAGAGAAATTAGCCTATCTCCACTAAATGCCCAGGGCAAGGAAAGTACCTGACACACAGTAGGTACTAAATGGATTTTTCATGTGTGAATTAATAGACAAAATCTGCTTCTGGCTTTTAAGGTACAGTGATAAAATGGCATATAATTTACTCAAGAGAAAGCAGATCAAGATGGAGAAACATTGCAATTGTAGTCAAATAAGAAAGAAAAAACCTTGGAGCTTTCTTCAATATGCCTCAATATTTTAATTTTAATACAAAAGGTGATTAAAATTTTATTGATCACTCATATGGACCATCTATAACAACCAGTCATGGTGATGCCATAATAAATTACCAATGGCCAAAAGTGATTCAAATGTATATTTAGGCTAAATATGAATAAAGTTTAAATGAAAGCCTTTTTAACACTGAAATATTTGGCATATAATTATATGAATAGAAGTATATCATTTTTCAGCAGAAAAGAATATTTAATGTAGTATTAAAAATTTTTTTGTAGTCTACAAATACTGCTTAATAAGGCATGGGCTTTACATCATCATATAGCCATTAGACGCTATGAGAACAGAGAGGTTATCATGGAAAAAAAAGATGTGTCTCTGGGGTTTTGCCTTTAGTGGATTATCAGATGTCCCTGCTGAGTGAATAAAACAGCATGGTATAAAGAGTAGAATGTTGAATTTTATGATCTCTGAATTACTTTCTATTTCAAAAATTTTATGATTTTCTATTGATGACTGCTATATATGAGGATAGTTGCTATTTCTTAGATTCTTAGAAAATTTTACAGTGCAGTTTCTCTCTGAAAGCTACTAATTTCATTGTTTGGAATTTTTTAAATGTCCAAACTGGTCAAAATACTGTATATCAATTTTTACATCTCCCTAAAATGAACTCTCTTTAGAAAATAAATTCCTCAGATACATATTGAAAATCTATAGAGAAATATTGCATTCCCCTTCTCTGTATTTGTTTGCCAATAATTCCAAATAATTTCATATGACTCTCATTCTTTTTTGGTATATAGGAAAGTATAAAAAAGAAATAATGGCAAACTTTAAAGGTCTCCCAGGCCTGTAGACATCTCCTTTATGGCTTTTATGGGATAGACTCTCTCATGTCATATTTTTAACATGGTTCTAATAGTAAATGTTTATTGACTTGTTTACTCCAGCCAATTTTCTCTATATCACCCCTCATGCTGTTTGATGTTAATTCATTACAAATGATGAACTATCCCAGTGGAAGTATGAGTGTGCAGGACTGCCAAATTCAGAAAAAAAAAAAAAAAAAAAAAAGCATTTTTATTGGTACCAAGTGCACATCTGTTGGAAGATTGCTAAATTGGTCTGTAAAAAAAAACAAAAACAAAACAAAAAAAAACTCGAAGACAGGTAATTTATCAGATTACTTGAAACATAGATTGACCTGTGAGGTTTCCTTTGTAAAAATACACAATGCAGTATCACTAAACAGAATGATTATATGGAGAACAAAATGAATTTTCCTTGTTTCTGATTCTTTGGAATCATACTCCACTGTGACTAAACAGGAAGAGAAGAATAATGCCTCTGGCAAAAGTGAAAATGGTTAACACAAGTACAGAAGAAACATGCAGTTAGGAGAAGATACCATGCATGTCTTTGCAAAATGCTTTTGCAGCTTATTTTCTGATTTAAATACTAATTGTCTTTTAGTAGAAAATGTTTATTTTATTGAGGAATGTGGGCTTCCCACATGGCACTAGTGGTAAGGATCCTGGCTGCCAATGTATGAAATGTAAGAGACGTGGCTCTGATTCCCTGGGTTGGAAAGATCCCCTGGAGGAGGGTGCGGCAACCCACCCCGATATTCTTGCATGGAGAATCCCATGGACAGAGGAGCCTGAAGGACTACACTCCATAGAGTCGCAAAGAGTGGGACACAACTGAAGCGACTTAGCACGTATTATTTTAACTGGCAAAATAATGTTAGTGTTTTTCCCCTACTAAGAAATTTAACATTTCCATCTAGTTTAATTTTCTAGCTAAATGATAAAGAACTCCCCAGATATCTCCTTTTGGCACCTAACGCCCTTACAGTCTGATCTTCCACAGAGCTGTTTCATCAAAGCAAGGTGAATGTTTAAGCCATGTAGTTACATGTGGGAAGAGCTTTTATTTACTTTTATTTATGTCCCTTTTGAAGAAACACTATATCAGTAAAACAAGAATCCTGAGGGTTTCTGATTTTAATTCAAACCAATGAATCCTTTCAAAAAGTCAATCCCTGGCTAATTTTCTCTAAAGGTTTCTAGGGAATTTAGTTATTGCAGTTCCTTTCATATTTTCTTTTTAATTTTCCACTTTAGGTCCCTGGACAAGTGCTAGAGCCCTGGAGAAATTGAAATTACACATTAATTGTGTTTATGTCCCTTTCTTCTCTTTTCTTATAAAATTATTTTTTAAGATAGATAATGTGAAGATTTCTGCACTTCTCTGTCCCACTACCACCAGCCTTGACTGGATGCCCTTGTCAACATCCTTTGTGGGCAGGAGAAAAACTACTGATCACTTCATGTATATATGTGTGTATGTATTTCAGTTCAAATAAGCCTACTCTCTGATTACTCTAAACCAGGAAATAAGTGTCTGCATTTGAGAAAAAGTGGAGTGACTAAGGTACCTCTCTGTGCCTTTCTGAAAAGGGATATTCACTTTAATAATCTTCTCCTATAATATAAACTTGGATAGGACTGATTGGAGCAGATATTTAGAAGCAGACAGGACCTTCTGCCATAATTTAAGTTACTGTAAGGATACATCCACCATCTTTGTCTCATGATGAGGGAATTTCTGAATTTTTGGTCTGCTATTCAAAAGGCTAATGAAAAGACAAGTCAATAAGAGCAGAAGAGAGTTTGGGAAGATGAAGAGAGTCGTCATCTGAGCTTTATTAAGACAGACTCTTGTCTAAAACTCTAAAGTATAGTTTCCAGGGCCATAGTAAGGATCTGCGATGACACTGGGTACTGCTTTTCTCAGATCATGATGTTCTCATGAATTTTTGACTAACAAGTTGTTCTCCGATCCAGAATAGTTCAGAAATATTGAAATTCATTATGGCAAAAACTCACAATGTTATCAGTGAAAGAGGGGATTTATTCAATCATACCAAATGTTCGAGGTTCTGTTATATTTATCGATGAGTAAGACAGTCTTCTGTAAATATATATATATATATATGCCCATGATTTAGGATGCAGACATTTTTAATGATGTGCAGTATTCCATTACTGAACACATTGTATTAATAAATATAATTTGTAATAAAATAGCTTTTATTTCTGAAATTTATTTTAGTCACATAAAAGTAATGTGTGCATCTAGTTAAACAAAAATTTTGTGCTGGAAGATTAATGAAAAAAGAGCCACCTCTCAATCTGCCCCTCCTGGTCCTCAGACACTAGCTACAAAGTCAGCTTATAACTAACTTTTTTTTTTTTTTTTTTTTG